>JAODKL010000038.1:18299126-18322343 GCA_026780765.1 Petrocephalus schoutedeni | reverse complement strand
GGGGGGTGCTTTGGGGAATGTGGTCATGGTGGAGGGACACAGCTTATTGTGTAGGGGAGTCAGATGAGAGGCCTGGCCCCCATGAGCACGGAGGAGATAAGTGCTTGATGAGTTGTGGGACCTTAGTATCTCGAACACAACATCTCTCGCCGTATTCCGCTGCAGTTCACTCCTCCTTCCCGCCAAAAAGGGTGATACAGACACAACAATCACAGAGAGAGTGATGGGGATCGGTCAGCTGAGGTCAGTGGGGGGGGGGACTGGGGTCTTGTGTGGGGAGCCTGTGATAACAGCTTGATCTGGCCCCCTCGTGAGGGCCATAGGTGTTGGGAGCGGTGAGCTAAATGCTAAATGCGCCCCCCCCCCCCACACTGAGTTTAATGCTAAATGACTTTGCACAGCGGAGCGGGCTAAGTGTTGGCGTGCGCAGCAGGCTGCTTTCCACAAGCCTGTGATCTAAACACTGCATTACTTTTGCGCAGTTAGCGAAAGGCTATATGCTGCATAAATGGCCGCATGAGTTTAACAACGCTGTCCCCTGCAGGGATGGAAAAAGTGGTGTACAGTTATTTTTTTTTTTGCATTAGCAGTAAGCAGAGACCAGTTTGCTTCTAAATGCAGACCAGACCAGGCCAGGTGGTAACATTTTTCTTTGATATTTTTATAAGTACTTTATTACAGTTGCTTTATCTAGCAGATGCTTTTATCCAAAGCGACATGCAACTGGGTCCACCAGTCCCTGGAGCGATTGGGGGTTAACCTTTCCCAAGGGCCCAATGGTGAAGCAGTCTGCTGACTCTGGGGCAAAACAAATAAATTAAGTAGTCAATAGTAAGTTTAGTAAAAATGGCAGTTTTCTGTGGTGATGTTTTTTTTGCAATAAACAAATAAAGAATTAGAGCAGGATAAATGATCATTATTACTTTGTTACGTTGGAGTATTTAACAGGTGAGCACTAGGCTGAAAACACTCATGGTAAATCATGGGCTCATTAGCAATAATCAGATAGTTCAGCCTTTTGACATGGAACATCCATAGGCTGGAGTTTAATAATACATTCACTTTGCATTCTGTACATTTTAGCCTGATGAGTCATGAGTTCGCCTCATGATTGTTAGACTCTCGTACAATCGAAACCTGTGAAGCCTGCCAACACAGCTCACCTGGGGACTAAAGGAAAGACTAGCTTGTGGCTATGGAATGTTCTAGTAGCAAACAGATGGCTTGAATTGGCCCTGCTTTTAGTGCCGTAAGGTCTCATCCCGTACCACTCCCCTTCATAGTTACAGTCCATGTTCCTCTTCCGCTCTCGTCCACGTGCTGCCACTGAGCAACTCATCACTTCCCTCTCCTTTTATTCTGCCCACCTGTGGCAAACTGCCGACTGCTTTACTCTCTGTAACTTCCCAGGAGTTTTACTTGACTCGCTGTTTCCTGGGGTGCAAGCCAAATTGTCTTTATTTGCTCCCTCACAGACCCCGATTTCCTCCGATTTCGAGTTCCTTCCATTTATTCATCAGTTTATTTACCATTACGTCTCCCTGGAAAACTGAATGCGTTGAGCGTGCGGGCTTTAAAAAGGTAGCTGTAATGAATCTACACCAGTTGGGTTGGTGCAACTGTTGTTTTTCAGTACGTAGAGTTAATGCACTGGGGATGTCTAAGGCGTCTAGTGACTTGGCCAATTTTTGGGACTAGCTAACAGTTAGTTTTAGATTAAAGTGCAAAACAGAGACCTACAAGAAATTATAAAAAAACAACTGCAACGGCAGCTTAGCTAAATTATGCTGCTGCATATAAAGTTTAGGGTGCCCTTGACATGCTGTGTCCCCATGCTGGATAGCTGGTTATAGATAAACATTAGCAAAATGTATTTAGGCTCTATAGGGCAGGTGGTGAAATTGTAGTTAAGGATGTGATGCTGTTATTAAATATGTCAACAGTTCAGCATTCCATGGAGCGATTGTTCAGACAACTGGAATTACTACATTTAGTAAAAGAAGTATGTTTAAAATGGGATATTGTTTTAAAACTGGATTATTTCCTCAAAACCTTTAACAAGTATTTAAAATATACAAAGAAGGGCTCCATGTTAGAGATATATGGTCTAGATTTTGATCATTTTGAAAGGGTAGATTAAACATCAAGTGAAGTGTGTCGCTGTTGGCATAATTGCTCAGTGTTTTATGGTTGTCAGGGATTTTAAATGTGATTTTTCTTTTTTTTTTTTGCTTGAGTTCTCAGCTTCACTACTGAGTGATTTATATGAAAGAAATCTGGAAGCCTGGCATATTTCTGCGAGAAGTCATGTTCGGTGTATGAAAAATCTTTTGTACCGAATCAAAGACTAATAATAAAGGTGATATCAATAGTTGGATGTGGTGTCACGGTGATGTGGGGATTCAAGGCTATCATTCCGTTTACTCAATGCCGTTTGCCGACAATCCGTGCAAATCTTCACAATTTTCCGATCCTTGTCTTTCTTTGATTCTTTTGAGTTATTCATCTGTGTGTGCCCTTTACTGTTGCAAAGTTCATGAATACACAAGACCATTTTATAGTATGAAAAATACAACCTGGCACAAATGATTAAGACCAGCTCTTTCATCAAAAGTAATCTATATTGTTCTTCAACAATTGCAGTTACACTTTCAGATTTAACCTGTGCTAATTTTTTATAAAAGAGTCGTAAATATTGTCTTTGCTATTAATGAATGAAATTTATAATTGTTTCTTTGATGTGTTCTGTAAAAGAATGTAAGGGAAGTAATTATTGTTTCTGTCAGTCCTACACAATGCTTTGACAATTAATGGCGAGTGGCTTTCCCTCGCATAAATGTTACTTCCATGAGAGTGAGTGTTTGAATGTGATTTGTAGTCGTGCCCTGCATTTTGCGGCCCATATAACTGTAAATGACAGAGCTTTGAGTACAATATAGGCCAAAATCGTATTCATTCGACGTGGTGACTTGTGGCGGAACTCTGACCTTTTCCATTTTAATGTACAACTGTTGGGTGAAATTAAAGTTTGAGGTGGAACTCAGAATTCAAAGCTCGTCACGCGGAGCTCATAATTGTGAAGCATGTAGGCTGTAATCATCGATAATTAGAGCGACACTTCTGGTTCTTCAGACAAAAGCCCCCAGATACCAAGGGAAACAGAACAATGCACAATAGCTTTTAATACACACAATGGGGTTCTCCGATAACATCTTTTATATTTTAGGCCTCAACATTTCTAATAACACGATAGTCGCATTCATTATGCTAGTCTTTCCACACGGGACCCAAACAGACTCGCTACTGTGTGTCCTTTCTGCTCGCTTCATCTCGGCTGATGTAATCTGCTTTAAATCCTACACGCAGGACACATAAGAGAACTTTCTAGAAGCGCACAGCCTGTGGGGAAAAAACAGTTATAAAAATAAAAGGAGAGTAGGGTAATATGTGTTCTTTAGTCAAATCATCCTCCTCCCGTTAACCTAAGAAAATATGAAGAATTCTCCATGCAGTTTGCCAACTGCTAAATATACTCCAGCGAAACGGAAAGTCGTATAACGTATTCCGTGTACATCCAGCACTGCTCTTATCATCTCCATCCGAAACCCTTTTCTGCTCAGAGAAGCTTAGGGTGCCTCTGGTAAATAACCCAATGCTTCTAACGACTGGCGAGAGATACTCGGATGTTTTTTTTTTTTTCCATCTCCTTCAGAGCAAATAAAGCAAACAAGCAGCACTTTCTTATTTATTTTATTTAAGCAATCTTGTTTCTATTATATATTGCACATAGACTGCGGTCAGAGGAGATTGCTAGGAATCTAACCATGCAAATGAAATCTTCGCTCGTCGATTAGTTACGTAACCATAACATGGCATGGGGAAGGTAGAGCTGTTTTGAGTATATAGACCTTTGATTAAATCTCAATGTGATTTTGGTTGGCTTTCAAAGCCAAAGATGTGGGGATGAATGTCGGATGCTTTAAATTCCATTATACTGGCATTTTTGTATGTGCGGCTGTTCGAATTTATGCAAGGTTTTCGAGCCACAATATGGCGGTAACAGTATGAGCCCAATTTTGTGTTTATATTACACTTCAGAAGTGAGGGTATTGCAGCAGGTTGAGTGTTCACCCTTTCATCTGCGAGAGAGAGAGAGAGAGGGAGAGAGAGAAAAAGAGAGAGGCACACACGGAACACCTAATACGTTTAGAAATTGACACATCGATGAGCATTCCCATGACAACCGAGGGATAGTGTCGACCTAGAGAGCCCCCTCTTCCACTTGGTGATTTTACTTTATCTCAAAGCAATGCCAGCTTTCAGCCTCATGCTGTATTCAATTCAACCCCCCCCCCCCCCCCCTCCCATCCAAATTAAAATTATTGCATATAAACATTAGTCGTGCTTCAAAAACCTAAATGATTGTTTAACAGATCAGATAAAAGTCCCGGGGTTCCACATGTGTCTTTCGTTTAGCCTGCAAAACCTCCACTGCAGGATTTCCAGTGAGATGCTGTAATTGTACCTGGTAAACGTGGAATTATGTTGGTGTGGTCCATTGCGTTTGGCATTTCTCTATTTCCCGAAAACAACTTATGACCATTGTTATCACCTGCTGCAATAGTCACAGCAATAATCACAGAAGTCTTAAAAAAACATAAATATTACAAAATTACTATTATATATACAAACAGACACAATATGGACACTTTGGGACACTTTGGGACACCTACAGGAACATTCATGACATCCCATTCTAAATCCATCAGCGTCAATGTGGAGTTTGTCCCCTCTTTGGCACATGAGCTATAACAGCTACCACTCTTCTGGGAAGGATTTCCACAAGATTTGGAGTGTGTCTGTGGGAATTTCTGCCCATTCATTCAGATGAGCATTTGCGAGGTCAGGCACTGGTGTTGAATGTGAACGCCTAGCTCACAATCTCCATTCTAGTTCATCCCAAAGATGTTCAATTGGGTTCAGGCGGTCAGGGCTCTTTGTGGGCCAGCCAAGTCCACATAACCATGTCTTTGTGGACCTTGCTTTGTGCACTGGGGCACAGTCATGCTAGAGCAGGAAAGGGCCTTCCCCAAACTGTTCCCACAAATTTGGAAACATAACATTGTCCAAAATATCTTGGTATGCTGGAACATTAAAAACTCTCTTATTGAAACTAAGGGCCCTAGCCTAACCCCTGATAAACAACCCCATACCGTTACTGCTCCTCCACCAAACTTGACAGTTGGCATAATGTTCCCTTGTCATCTTGCCAAAAGCATGCTTCGTCAGTCCATAGAACATGTTGACTGAGCTTCTGTTGTTCATAAACGCTTCCACTTTGCAATAATACCAGTTACAGTTTAACACGGAATATCTAGCAGAGCAGCGATTTCACAAACTGACTTATTGCGAAGGTAGTATCCTATGACAGTACCACGTTGAATTCACTGAGCTCTTCAGAATGACCCATTCTAAACCTGACTGCATGGTGAGGTGCTTGATTTTATGCACCTGTTACAGTGGGTCTGAATGAAACCCTTGAATTCAATGATTAAGAGGTGTGTCCCCATACTTTTGTCCATATAGTGTGTGTGTGAGCATATAGTTTTTTTTCCTGTATGAAAATAGAATATCTTAATTTGTTTTACTGGATTCATTTTCTTGAAATGTTCTAAAGCTTAATTAAACTGATTCCAATAATTGTTCTGCATTTCTACACAAATGTTTGTCGAAGATGGACAAATAATTTAGCTAATCTAAAACCTTTATAACATATTCCTTGATTCTACAGGATGGTGGATAGTTATACATTATTTGTTTGTGTTGAATTTCAGGAGGAACTTTAATACAGACCATATAAGCAAGATCAGATCTTATTAAAGAAAATATAATTAATTAATTTAAAAGGTATAATTATAATGTTTTGTTGAGACTCTTGGCAGTTGTAAAACAGGTAATTATAAACAAAATAAGGTGTTTTAGTAGCATTCCAGTACTGTAAAAAAGCCTTCATTAAAGTATACGTTCAATAAAAGGGGTGCATTCATTGAATATGTAAGAACAGTGCACTTGAATTAATGTATAGCTTTACTGCTGCACTTGTTCTTGCAATTGTTGCACAGTTTTATTAATCAGTACACTAAAGTGTTTGTACGTTTCATTCACAGGTGAAACACTGCTGAAAAATCCCATTTAGCTAGCACCTGCCATGGCGTGTAGCTATACGTCCCACGAGCAGGCCTCGCAGCTGTCCCCACCCTTCCCTCTGATTGGATGCACTCACAGAGCTGTGTGACATCACTCTAGGTAAGGGCATCTGCCCAACAAACAGATAAAGAAACAAATTATGAATTGGATGTTTGTCGATATCTGAGGGTCAGTAGATGGTGGCGCTGCGTTCCGTGTGCTTGCTTTTTTGTATGGGTTCTTATTTGGAATAAGGCATGTTTACATTAACCCTGTTAGATTTTGCAGTGTTTGAGGAGTTTGAATCAACAACTGCTTTCCACTTTCTTGATAAGAGCTGCCAAAGAAATGAAAAGAAAACAGAGAACATTACACATACATTTTGTTCAGAAGTAGATCATTATTTGGAAGCTCAGAAAACAATACTTATGCTGTGCAGTGATGTTTTTGCTGACCTACAGGAGTGCATAACTAATTTGTTTTGCTCTTTTGAGTTTTTCTTCTCCTGACAGACATTTTTGGGTTTCTCTTTGCTGATTGCATTATTTACATTTTGCCGTTTGTTTCAAAGGTTATTTTTTTATTATGTATCTTCTCCCTGCATTGGATGATTGATGTTCTTTTTATGTAGCGAGCATTGCATTGTGTAACGTATGTTGTTGACAGTAATTGAACATGAATTGGGATTCATCTTTCCACATGGCCATTTGCTCAGTATGTCATTCGACGCTGTTCGCTGTTAGCGTTTCGTTGGCGACTTCAGAACTTGTTTACATTGTAGCTGAAGCAGGATGGCTATGTAATTGGTTCTTACAAGAAAAGGACATTAACGCGTAACGGGTAAGAGAGTCCATGACAGCCGTTAATATGCCTCCTCGTGAGCTGTGTGTCATGGGACTAATCCTTCTCGGCTATCTCGTTTGTTTGTGTCATGCCTCTCAAAACAGAGATTTGCGATCTGCGCAAAAAGGACAAATTTGTCCTTTCAAAGAAACTTAATTGAAATTGAAAAAAAGCCCTAATAAACAAGAGACACCCGTTGGGTAGAATCATTCATGATTTCAACATTGACTCTTAGACTTTTGAGTGCATGAACTAAACACTAAACTAATAAATACAAATAAATATATATCAACGTTACTCTACTTTTTAATCCGATCAAGAATTTTTTTCCTAGCTAACAAGTGAACAAGTGGTTAAACATCTCTAGCAACCAAGCAGATCTTCGTACCTCGGAATGAGCTGGGGTAATTAAGTAAATCGATCCTTGTGGAAATGTAATGATCCGTCTTGGGGTGACACCAACCCCTCCACCCCTGCATATTTGGCTCATTTGTACGAAACAAGTATCTTTTTTTTTTGGTCAGTCTACGCTACGGGCTAATTTAGCAGTATAGGCTAGGCACCTTGCTCAAGGTTACTATAGCAGGGTCACTACTGGGATTTGACCCAATAGCCTCGGGTTCTGCAGGCCGCATCCTCCGGCACTCTGCTATGGCCCCCCCTCCCCTCCCCGGGGGAGAGGCGTGTTAGCCAGCGGTGCTCGTTACCCCTCCACCCCAACCGGTATGGCCGGCATGCTCCTCCTTGTCCCCAGGCTGACAGCTCCTGAAGGACGTGTGGAGGCAGAGGAAGCCAGCTGCCTGGGCCTCCCCGCGGCTCATCTCGCAGCGCGATAGGGTTATCCTTCTTTTTAATGCTGTGCCGTCCTCCCGGAGAGACAGCACTTCCCTCAGACTGCAGAGAAATGACATCGGATGCACGGTAATGCCAGCGGCGTGCTGTGCAGGTGTCCGTAAGAGCCGGGAAAAGGAGGGAAAAGCAAAAAAAAAAAACAAAATAACCTGAGACTCAGACGAAGAACATTTTTGCACAGGTGCAGAAGTGATTTACAGAGGAGATGGAAAGGAAGAGAGATGGCTGGCCGTACGTTGTTTTCTTATTCCCAAAGAACAAAGGTGTATTAAGATGGTGCCTCGGTGTAATAACTTTGTGCATAAAGACTGATTGTGTAAAGCTATGGCACAGAAAGTAATGGCGGGCGTTGTATATTCTGTTTCCTTCACTTCTTTGCTTCCTTCCCTGAAGATCCTGAATATACACGGCCCTTTAAAGCCAGTTCTTAAAGGGAAGGGAAGCCAAAGTAAGCCGTAACACTCGAGAGACACGATTCTGAACACGCAGGGCGAAAGAGTCACCCCCTCCGATTCAGGAACTCCACCCATTAATCAAGTGGAAAATCACTGTCTCAAGTCCGAGAGACCCCCGTGGCACAGAGTCTGGGATGGACGCTCTGTTCCGTCTAAGCGGGTCAACAGAGGTTCCTGAAAACCTTTTTTTTTTCTTTTTTTTAAAAAAAAAAAACAAGATTCTGAGCCCGGCTTCTCCTCTTTTAGCCATCTCTCTTGGTTCCAAAGAAGGAGCACAGTGACACTCATCTCCTCAAATCCATGTTAAGTACGGTTTCTGCTCTCATGCAGGACTTGGATGAGAGATTATCAGCCAATATCTCTCTAAATCCAGCACAGGGGAAGCATTTAAGCCGTGTCTGTGAGGTCAGCCTGAATAGCGACTCACTAAAGACTACAGTAAATTGTGGAAATTGGACTACTTGTTAAGTTTATCTAGCGAGGCATCTTTGATATCGTTCCAATACCGGGCTTAGCTTATTTGTTTCTTTGTTATATTATATATGATGTAAAACGTTGAAGTCAGATTTCTAAATGGCTGTTTGTAAATGCGGGGTGCTGAATTCCGGTATTACCAAAGATTTCGTAAATATGACAAGGTTAGGATTTCATCAGAAATTCACAAAGCCTGGACTGTTAGAATAGAGACACTTTATTCATTCCCATGGGGAAATTGTCTTTCCATCTATTCCATCAAGCTCTCCGTGAGGAGATGTGCAGCAACTCTGGAGCAGTGGGGGCGGGGGGGGTTTAAAAAGGGCCGAAGAGCCGCATCAGTGTGAGGACCCGAAGATTCAAACCAGTGCCCTTTCTGAATCATGGCAACACTGTAACCAACTGAGCTACATGCTGGCCTCCCTAACCATGTTATACATGATTAAAGGATCATTAATCGATGGGTGGCCCGGAAAACCCTATCACCCTATCGCCTCACAGTCTTGGACACTGGAATCAAGTATGTAGAAGACAGCCTTCCGTTCCGACAGACAGGTCATATGTCAAATTGGACCTATGTCAGAATAGGATAATCGCATTGACTTTTAGGTGTGACCATGAAGCTGGGAGTTGCGATGACAGGCTAAGTTGGTCACAGTGCCATATAGTGCAGTAATTTCCCGCGACAACTATCGTACGACGTGCAGCACACACTAGATGGTGTAGCTCTGCTGGGCATATGGCTGCCTGAAATAAATTTTTACAATTTTTTATTTTAAAGATGTTTTACATGCAAGTCATCGTGCGTTGCATAGGCTGTAAGTCAGGGACAGTCTAATCTTAAGACCATAGACAGATATGTACAGTAGTTCAGGGTCTAGTACATTTTATAGCCAAACAAATGAAGACCATTTTGATGCTGGGTTTTGGCTGAATTGATTATGTTGATTATGAAAGTCATTATGAAGATTTACGATAAGTGTTTAACATTTCTCATCCCCCAGTGCCTTAGCGCTGTAAAAAGGTTGAGCGCCTGGGTTTCTCTCCTACATGGTCATTAATGTAGGGAGATACCTACTGAGCACTTCCCTCTGATTGCCGGGGTACGTTTTTAATGATATTTAATCACTAGCACAACTGCCAATTTATAACTGGTTCATTCTGTTCTATTCTAGTATAGCTAGTGGGTCAGAATGGGTGCTATGTGCTGGAATTATTTCTCAGAAAGCGTGTAAACTATCACTGAAACATGAGTTTGAGCTGAGGTCATGCTTTTGTGCAGTTCATTTGTCGAGAAATTTGGCTAGCCTTAAAATGTTTCAGTTCTTCCGTTATGGCTGCTGTGGTGGTTCACTTGTTATCCCTGTTGCTTCATACCGCTAAGGTTGGGTGGGGGGTGTTGAGTTTCCACAGTATAAAAATGCGTGGTATAGCACAACAGGCTTCTCTCGATATATGTTTTATTTATTTAGCAGGCTTACATTTTTTATTGAGAAAGCAGGGTCAGCCAGTCCCTGGAGCAATTGAGGTTAAGGGCCTTGCTCAGGGGCCCACCAGTGAAATATCTCTGCCGACCCCAGGATTTGAATCAGTCACATTCGCATCACAAATACAGCATCCTGGACCACCGAGCCACACACCTATACTTCGTGAGTTTATATGAATATGTTTTCTGCGATGGACTGACACCCCATCCAAGGTGTCCCCTCTCTCATGCCCTGTGCATTCTGAGATAGTGTGCAGGCTCACTGTAAGGGGTGTAGAAGACTCATGGATTTTCCATAATCTTCCATTAGTGGTTTTTTAATCAGTACAAAAGGCAACCTTGGAATCTGTGGCTATATTTTCAGGCATGCACATCAACCGCAATGAAGACCGAGGTGATAGGATGATGTGGTCTTCAATCTGATTCGCTGAACCTTCACTATGAGGTCATTTTATCTGCAGTCAGGTTTCTGGGTTCACATCTCCAGCTCCTGTGTTTTTCCACCACGTTTAATTAATACGTATATCGGCAATCTTTTGTAATTGCGTTCCCCGTTGCTTACTTTGAAAACAGATTATTTCGTGATTTCGGGAAATTAACTCGCCGGAACGGAAACTGTGGCCCCAGGCTGAATGGAATCATGCGGCTAATATTGGGAGACATTCTGGGAGCGATGACACTCAATTATCACCTGCTCGAGAACTTTCCATTCAAAGAACAACCCTGCACTCATTAAGACCTTCCTGTCTTTTTTATGCGAGAATAATAGACATTACCAATGTTCACATTTCCCGGTCTCATTATAGAGCCATTACCACAAAGATGAATAATAGTTAGAAATGATAAAAATCGCCTGTACGAATTAAATCTGAATGTACAAAAGTAAATGAAGAGAGATCCTCACCTATTTGAGTCTACGCTCCGAAGCAAATATAGTTTATTCTCTTCTGAGGGCTCCTGCTCCTAACGCTTTAAACTAGGTCCCATCCCTGAACTCCATCTATTTGTGCTGTTGCCAAATGTAATTTATTGGAGAAGATTTCACCCAATCTGATCAAGTCAAGTGAAGCGTCATTGTCGTTTCTGTCAGCTGTGTATAACACGCAGTGAAACGAAATAACTTTCCTCCTGGCCCCACGGAAAAAATTTGTGACAGGACAGACATGCCAAAAACAGAGATATGGAATAATTAGCATAGCACAAAAAGTTCCTGTGAAAGTATCAATAATTTAAGGGGAGGGCAGACTACTACCTGTTTACCTAACATAACGTAACGTAAAACGTCATGTAAAACGCAATGTAAGATTCTACATTAGACAAACAATGAGCAGACACACTACAATTACCAGTAATTTAAGTGGAGTGCGGGCAGAGACTGCTACGTGTCTCTCTAACATATCGTAACGTAATGTAACATAATGTAAAACATAACGTGACGTGGCAATGAAAAATGTACCGTAACAAACGATACTACATTAGATAAACTATAAACAGGCACACTACAATTATCAATAATTTAAGGGGAATGGGGACAGAGGGAAGACTACTACCTGTCTCCCTAACATATCATAATGTAATGTAACAATGTAATGAAAAACATAATGTGATGTAACAAAGTAAAATGGAATGTAGCTAAACATTCCACATAGGACAAAACAATGAAAAGGCTCACTACAACACTGGGAAATGACTGATCGGAATTGCTAATTTCATTGGAGTGCATGTGTCTGCTATCTGGTGCTGCTCTAACTAGTGTTTCCACCCAGGTTCTGCATTTCAGTCACCCAGCGGGTGCTGATTGCACAACCCACGCCAAATGTCTTCGTCGCAGCCCCCAAAACCTGACACCAGGGCTCAGCGCGATCCGCCATTTGTTGCCTTTAGAGCGGGGGAATATTTATATGTATATGACGACGTCGGCAGACACTCCTTACTGTTGGTGTGAGACATGAAAGGGGAGAAGGTGGGAAAATGTCTAGCGTCTGGCAGCTGGAGCAGTCAGGGTAGAAGTCAGACTCGAGGTAAACCAAGGCCTACTGTGTAGGGATGTCAGCCTGCGGTGCGAGTCTGTCTGGTGTGCGGGTAGGAAATAGAAAATAAAGAAATGTCGGTTCACGGTGGAAAAAACAAAAAAGAAAAACAAGTTGGAGCTCATCGGGCTGTGTGCAATCAGCCTCGCCTTCCTCCGTTTTGTTTTAACATGCTGGAAGTGTTTGTGTCAGGATCTCTTTGTGAACATCACACCCACTTCAGGCCAGGAGAGCGCCACCAGCTTATCTTTAATTTATTTAGCAGATGTTTCTTTCCAAAGCAGTGTATGTTTTGAGAAAACAGCGTCATCCAGTCCCTGGAGGTTAAGGGTCCTGCTTTAAGGTTCGACGGTGAAACCACTCAGCCGACCTTGGGATTGGAAACAGCAACTTTCCGGTCACAAGTACACCGCCATAACCCACGAGGCACCCACCACTACGCATGCAAATGCTGTTATAAAGTCTTAAACACGTCTCAGCAGAGTGTCCCTGTCCCTTTTCCTTCAGTTCTCATATGCACTAAGAATTGAGTTTCTTGTCTTGAGCATTCACTGACAAAATGCACTTAGCAATTATACATTCGCGTTATTGAAAAAATACATAAAACTGGTAAATAGTGTAGGGCAGTGGATGGAATGTTTAGCGGGATTAATGGAAAAAGCTATCTTGGACAAAGGCTCACTGCTGCCTATTATACGCCACCGAATAAGAATAATTGAAAATGAAGAAGCAGTAGATTCTTTCTCGTTGGTTAAAGTATGCTGGGACAGCGAGATTACTTTGCTAGTAAACACTTCTGATGGGATGAAATCGATGCTTGCGAATTGTCAGGATGCCTTAATGGTGTTTCGCTATAGATGCGATATAATGAATTCCGCTGTAGTTGTCATATAAGGTTTGTTTCCATGTGTCATATTGTGTTCTAGCTTGTACTGTGTCTGTTGTACCACACAGTGCTGACTCTAATCAATAATAAGCCTTTCTGGATACAATAGCAATTTCGCCGGGGTGACTGGTAATGAAAACATTACCAGACATGAGAGATGGTGGCCGGATGACTGGGATGTCTATTAAAATGCGGGATCTGACCGCGCTAGCCATTTTCATGAGATCGCAGCGAAGACGATGGCCGATTAGACAAGGTTGCGTGTCCCGAATGACCTTACTGAGCAGAACTTTGATACGAATACAGCAGCTGACCATTAATCCCGCAGAGAAAGAATTCCAGTATAAATTTTGAAGAGGAAATCATTCATTAAAAGGCATATGTGGAGGTGAGGCAGTGAGGGTCAGGCACCATCTGTAGCCTGCTCTTTAAGTTTTAAAATTGGGGGGGGCGGGGGAGGGGGGCTTATATACATTCCCGCCATTCAAGCCTTTGTTTGAATCTATTCTCTGAACCTTCTTTGGATTCGGCCTCAGAATGCTGTGGTATTTAGTTTCTCTTTTCATTTTTCCCTTAGTATTATAATAGAAATTTACATTGCAAATATGAAACTGAGCATTCAGCTCTTCTGAGTGTTAAGTATGGTAATGCATGCAGAAAATGACATCTTATTTCCTGGGGTATCGTATCATTTCCGGAGTGGTGTGTGTGTGTCTGTGTGTGTGTGGGGGGAGGGTCCGTTTCTGCACATTTTGAGCTGCAGTACCTGAAACAGGGGGAGGCCATGGAGATGGGAATAAGTCACAGACAAGCGCTAGGGGTCTTTGGCGATCTCAGACCAGGTGCCGGCCAGGACCCCGCAAGTCCGTCACCTCAAATGCCCGTCCCGGCTTCACGCAGTCTCACAGAGAGATTGTTATCTCTGTGTCGGGGAGATTGGGGACTGTTTTCGTATTTTTTCATTTTCATTTTAATACAACAGAGAAAAAAAATATCAAAGTAAAGTTGTGCTAAAAAGTTACATAGAAAGATTACTGTGTGCCTTTCAACAGCTAGCACGATAATTATCCCTGGTCTCCTTAACCATGGCATAGATTCTGTTGCGCCTGATCTTGTTTTAACGTTTGTGTGTGTGTGTGTGTGTGTGGCTTTGTAATTATTACAGTGTGGGGACCCAATGTCCCCACAATGTGATAAAAACCTGCTACTTTTTACCTTGTGGGGACATTTTTTCAGTCCTCACAAGGATAACATCAATTCTATAAAAATCTGTGTCTGCAATAAAAAAACTAAAAATGCCAAAAGTCTCATTTATAGTATGGGTTAAGGGTGTCATAGTTGGGATCAGGGTTATGCCCATAGGAATGAATGGAGTGCCCCCATAATGATAGGAATACATGGACTGTGTGTGTGTGTTGAAGCAGGCTAAGCTAGCACAACCGTAATAGAAGAGGAAAGTTAGGTGCCAACCTGAAACACTGAGGTCATTTGCCCTTCCCAGAAGCCGTGGTAATAGCCAATTTCAAGCAGCGCTCTGATTCACAAGCCGCACATGTTGAGTTCTTATGCCGCTAGCATTTTGAGCCATTGCATTTCTGACTGGCTGAAGCAGTCACGATGCATGTACACCTTAACGTGCTGATCATTTTGCACATTTAAGAAGTGTCCCGTTCTACACTTCGGCACAAATGCTTTTACAGGTCGCTGTGAGAAATATGCTCGCACAGATTCGAAGCACCGTGACCTTCACAGAGTTATATTTCACATTCGTTATTTGCAAATGCACAGTCCCCAGCTTACGTGGCTATTATAGTAGACACATAAGCGGGGCACAGAGTCCGATTCATTTTAGGACTCTAATGCAAACGTAAATGACTTCCTTAAAAGGCTTCAGCCCGCACCGCACATTTAGACAAGCTCTTGATCGTGAGACACCTCTCCCGGTGCCGCGTCCCTGTCTGTTCTAATCCCGATCGGCCTCAGAGCGGCAAAGCAGCGGTTTTAAAGAGGCCGGCGGTCAGACGGGACCTGCCATGGACTTAAATGCCGGCGCATCGCGACCAGCAAGTGGCATAAACGGAGGTATTTGGCGAGAAAGGCGCGGCGCGGCAGAGCCGCTTAGGCGAGCGGGAGCGTCGTAACGAGCCGCCTTGCCGCTGTGAAATTGTACGCATCATCCCTGTGTGAGTTTCGAGACACTCTCCATAAATAAATGCAGAGCTTTTGTGGGAGGCCTGACCTCGGGGCTCGGATGCAGAGCCATTATTTTACCCTTGCATTGCAGTCACAGAGGAGCTGCAGTTGGCAGAGGGGGGCGGGGGGCAGTTCAACCGTGGTTGATAAAATACACTTTCATCCATCCATCAATCCGTCTGCCATAGCTACATGTCCCGGGGGTCCAGAGCCTATCCCAGAAGCTACGGAAGCAAGGCAGGGGATAACCTAGGATGGGGTACCAAGCCTTCACAGGGCACTCAAACCCAGAGCTGTGAGGCAAACCACTGCATCCCCACGCCACCCCAAAGACAAACATTTGTTAATTCATATATAAATTAGAGTGAAATCCACCCCCAGTGCCACCGGAAAAACAGCATATGCATGACTTAAAATGAAATGCGAAGGTGTTTTCTAGCTTTCAGCCTCCTAATCCAGTTTAAAAGGCATCTTTCTCAGATAATAATTAATTATAATAATATAATAATTGTAATTTCCGGTAATCAAACAGGCTCTTCGCCTAACAGGAAGCATCATCTGCTGATAGAGGCACGTCTGAGGGGGGTGGGGATGGCGTGGCCACGGTGGGGGGGGGGTCGGCGGGAGGTGGGGACTGATGGATCTGAGTGCTAAGTACGTCTGTGATGGCAGGTGATGGGGTGACGAAGCTCTGGCAGTTAATTATTTAAAGCGGAAAGCTTGCGGGCCGTGGGTCAGCAGGTTGGCGCCACGGACTCGCCTTCACCTTGACTGTTTTGTTATAAACAGCCCAGCTTTCCGTTTTTTAAATTTTTTAATCCGTTCCCAGGATTTACGCACTTGCATAATCCTCTCATTGGGCGGTCAGATTCACCGTAACTCCACTCTAGCTACAGCGGGATGCGTACAGTGGGCGGAGCCACAGGAGCACTCTGATTGGCTCCCAGTGTGCTACCTCCCTCATCACTCACCAGTTCAAAATATATCATTGTCTAATGATAAGGTTGGCCCTTTCTGTATGAGTTATGACCCTTCTTATGCCGCCCACCTTAAAAAATCCTAGAGTTGCCCCTCAGCTACAGGTTGCAGAGGACCAGTAGACAGTCAGCCCTCCTACACAGCCGTTGGTACAGTGTGTTCTCTCAGGAACCCCAGCTCAATTTGCTTTCCTCCCTCCCTCTTTGGCGTTCCCAACACGGCTGCTGGGAAACAGCCTCTTTGAATTCCGTGGCACAGAGCGGGGAGGACGCTTGATGAGCCGGAACCTCCAGCGCGGCCCTTGTGGGGGCAGAGCACGCTCACCAATGCGCATCCCAAATTAAGCGCCGGATTACTTGTTTGCCTGACAGACGGGACAATTGGGGGTGACTTCTGCGACTCTGAGACCCCCCCCCCCCCACCCACACACGGCCAGACCCTCACCCAGACACCAATGAGTACATGCTCATGCTGCAGTGCGCCCCACCTGGGACTCAAGCCCATAACCACCTGACATCAGTTCAAAGCACTAAATCATTATAGTCCGCTGTCGTCCTTTCACCATGCGGCTGCCGACCTGCAGCTAATGATGTGTCACCATGACCACTCATCTGCCCCCCCCCGTATGAATATGGATAAATGACTTTCCAGCCACCCCCCCCCACTCCTCACCCTTTACAAGAGATAGATTACATGAGGCACTCCTTGTTACCGCCACTCTGCAAACAACCAGTGTCGGGATCTCAGCCCTACCGGATATTTACATAAGTAGCTGAGGGTCGAGTGCATGCTGTGCTCGGTGGGACTGGGGGGGGGGAGGAGGGTGTCGAACCCCTGACCCACTGGTAGGAGATCCAGCTGAGCTGCCCTCACAGCCGCCTCCTTCCAGCCGCCGTGCCGCTGGCACGTCGCCACCTCTTTGAATATGCAAATGGATGGGAAGGGTACAACCCCCCCCCGTAAAAGAAAAACACAGCGGACGCTGTGATTTCCATTCACTCCCATCACTGGCATGCTTCTGAGAGTTGACGAGTACCTTTCTCGGCATTGTTGGACAGGAGGCCGCCCCGTTTGAGTGGCCCACCGCTGCCGGAGACGTCTCACGGCAGCAGGCGACAGCGAAGGCAGCCACACGCCCCAGGGATGCCAAGAGGACTCCAAAGCCCCCCCGCCCCGCCCCCCCCGCTGCCAGCAGCTGGTCAGGCTGAGGAGACACTGAAGGAGGCTCTCAAGTCGTGTTTTTCACATTTTTTTCACCACAAACTGAGCTTGGTCCCCCCCCCCCCCAATCTCACCTGGATGCCCTGGAGTCCAGAGGAGCCGGACATCCTCCTTGTTAATTAAAGTCTCCTTTCTCCTTTATTACCCTTTTTTCCCGTGTCTGAGTCCGGAGAGCATCGCCCCTGCCCAACAGAGGAACAGGCTGGCCGATGGCACCCCAGCCAGCTGAAGGCGCCCATTCCCACCCACGCATTGTGGGGACACGGTCGGCGGCCTGTTAAGGGGGGGGAAAAAAACACCATTTATTAGCGGCAGAAGGGCTGAATGGAAATGAACAGATCATGAATTGCTGCGTCTTTCTCTTGCCCCACAAGGCAAATATATTTAGGCAGGCTCTGAGAGGACTTAATAATAGATTGATCTTGGGGAGGCTCGAGCTCCTGGTTCAGAAAGAAGTCCATCCAGTCTGGCCTAGTTTGATTATTCCCTGTATGCCATCCTTGCCCTTAAATTTTTAAGCCTCTTGACGTGCCGTGGACCACATGTCAAGCTTAATTAAAATATAGTGGCGGAGATGTTACTTAAGAAATGGCCAGCTGCTACCTGAAAGCAGCATGTAACAAAATCCATCAATCATCCATAGACTTTTATCTAGTGCAGGGTTGTGGGGGGACCTGTCTCAGGGAAGAAGGCAGGAGAGACCCAGGACAGGATGTCTGTCCATGAGAGGGCATGCACACCGAAACACAGTCACAAGCTACGGGCACCACTTCAGTTCACCTGACCTCCAGTTTTTGGAATGTGGGAGGAGACCGGTGGAAATCGCTGTGGGGAGTATACATGCAAACTCCACCCACAGGGGTGGGGCCACAGAGCTGAAAGCTAATTGGCTCCCCCAAATCTTTCCTGAACCCCTGTCACTCACCAGGTCAAAACATGTGATTGGCTAATGATAAGGTTGGCCTCTTTGTATAAGTTATGGCGAGTCTTCTGCTCCCCCCCCTCAGGGCAAGATTCAGACTTGCAGCCCAGAAAGTGTGAGGCCACAGTGGTACACAGTGCTAATGCTACACCTCTGTATCTGGAGGAATTACTGAAAATGAAGAGATGAACTTACAGGTGTTAAATGCCGTCATGGAAACACATTATGGGTAATAATAGAAACCTGCTCTGGCATGGAAGACATAAAATTTTAATGCATGTACCTTTGCAGCGATTAAGGATATGAGCTTCTGAGCTACATCAAGCTCTCACGTGTCACGTGGAGAACCAAACCAAATCATGAGAGCTCTGGTCAGAACTGACAAACTTTATAGCTGTATGACTTTGAAAAACGACACCCAGGATTCCAAACTGGTTTCGTTTTTCCTCTGCCTGGGCAAATGTGTAAATCCCCGTCCCCCCCACGCACCGAGATATTCATGCTGAGAAACTGAAAGCGAAATCAGGGTCACCTTCGCAGAGCTAAAAGTAACCAAGGTAGTGAAAGGTTTCAGTGGATACACATGACTAGTTTGTCAAACTCTGGCAACCCGTCACTCTGCCCAGAAACGGCGGCATTCTGGAAGAGTTTCCTTTCAGCATTTTCCGTCACAGGGCAAGGGTTTGCATGTTCGAAAGATGCCACGTCAACTCCTACTGTATGATCGCCTTCGCTCGGCAAGCATGGTGTGATGTTTTACTTCAGAAATAAAATCCAGATTCTCCGGAGCCATTGGCTCTAAAGTAACCAATCAGACAAAAGGGGTGGGCCGAACAAAAAAAAAAAATGGTTCTTAGTTTTCAGCAGGCCAGTGTTGAATGAACATCAAAAAAGAAAAAAAAAAGTACAGTGTGGGATTTTTCATCTTGGTGTTAAATGCAGAGCGAGACAGGCAGCTGGATACCTGCCTTCAGCACTCCAGGGAGATTTGAATTTCCATCCCTGTAAGCCAATGAGATGACAGAGCTCCAACTATCCCATGGTCAGGGGGTGTGTGGCTGTCACTCAAGGCACCTGGAAATAGAACATGCTGGAAACATAGAGATTACACAACATTAAAGCTACGGTTTTGGGGGGAGTCACAATATGAGAGCGAGTGGTGAACGAGTGGAGATTTCAGGTGGTGGCATGGTTACAGAGTCAAACTGCAGCTCCTCTATTGAGGCAATTAAGTAGGATGCTCGGTATGTGAGCGGGGTGAGTCCTTTGTCGAAGCGACAGGTGCTTGGCTAAGATTATTCTCCCCGGCACATTTGGAGCGTCAAAAACGAAGGGGAGGCTGACTGGAAGTCGTTTGTCTTGTTCAGTAATGAACTTTCCAGCCCCCCCCCCCACCCTTTTTTTGTTAAATAAGCTGGTTAACTAGTGTCATGCCGTAAAAATGTTTGCACATCATTCAGAAATGTACAGAAATTTACTGTTATTCTTGGTTAAAAGTGAGACACTTAATGGCAGGGTTTATGAACGGGGAAATTAAAGTGATCAAATGGACTGGATTTATCAAGCCACTCTGGATGTTAGAGTATAAATATTTTCCAGCCAGATGGAACAGGAGGCAGTCTCTTCTCTCAGCGGTGAGCATCAATTAGCGATTTCAATCTTCCTTAGCATTCGTTATTCCTTATTCGCATATGGGTCTTGACAATTAGCATAAGACCGGGGCCCTAGCTTTGACTCCGGGTAACGGTTGCCCCTGGCAAACTGAATCTCATCACCATCTCCTTCTGCCGTACCTACAGCTCTTCTGAGTGTTGGCCAACTTGCAGACTTGCGGCGGAAGACGGCCCCTAGAAAATGCATAGGGGGCTAGCTTCCGCGAAGTGACAGTCACTTCCAGCTGAAATCACAAGATGATACCCCGCGTGACTAAATATGAATTATTTACTGAACAATTTCACCTTCTGACATCACCGGGGGGATGCTTCTGTAAGGTTCTGTGTTGGAAGTCTACCGAGAGGCAGATTGATGCACTCTGTAAATCACTAGTATCTTTTAGTAATCTCCCTGTCAACAGTTAGGCAGATGCTTTCTATATTCCTTTTTTTTCATTGTCAGTCTGTTATCGGCCTCTTCAGTATTCATACATTCACATATTGTGATATTTACAATAAAGAGTTTGAAAGCCACACGATCCTTATAGTGAGGATTCAAGATTACACCTAGCCGCCCTGTATTAATTGACTGGTTAGGATATAATATAAAAAATGGCCTGTGTTCCTTTGGGGAGGGGGGGGGTTACACAGCTGGGTCCCCTCCGTCTCATTGTTCCACGGTGACGTCTGCTGTCCTCGGGTCAACGCCAGGTAGTAGCATGACACCCTTAGCTGTGTATTGAGAAACAAAAGTCAGATGAAATTAATTGGGCATTGTAGATGTGGAGGATTGCAGAAGGAGGAACCTTTCTCTAATGTAAATCCTTTGCATTTTAATATGTTTGAGGTAACGGCGGTACCCTCCTAGAGCTGTCAATGCAGAACTGTTGACCGTCATCTGCAGGGAAACAAGACATAAATATTCTCATGGAAATACTAATGGGAGCGAAGATATGCTAATCGGCATAGATTTGCGCTGCAGTAAACATCAAAGCCACTTGATTAAAAGCTGGAACAAAAACTTTTTTTATTTACTCACAAGCCCAATTCATTAAATCTTTGTCCTTAGCTTGTACACCATGTTCCGTTTGTGTAGGTTGTATGTTATGTAACATAACTTTAATACATATCAGACGTCAGTCTGTAAAGTGAAATGGCATGTCCAAAATCTATTACATTTCATCCAGAGTGATAGGCATGGTTCTGGGAGAAATTCTCATCTTGATACCCCTGGCGAGTGGCCCTATCAATCATGCACACATGGCTGTACAAGGCTCTTTTACTTTCCTTTACCTTTTCGTTTTGATGGAAACTTGAAGGAAACACAATCTAGGAAGTTTTAGAGCGCGGGAGCTGTGGTGTTTTCCTGGAGTCATGCGAGAGGGGAGAAAAAAAAAACAACAGACTTACCTGCATTCGGCTGCACTTTCATCTAACGCTGAAGTCGAGTACAAACCTGACTTGTAAGTGCTATCCCCAGAAGAAGACCCAGACTTGTGTTCATCAAAAGTGAAGCTGTTCTAATTCTATTTGCGAATCTGAATCGAATTTGAATTACAATTCAAATTTGAAAGTAAGACCATAGAATTAAAATTAAATTG
Organism: Petrocephalus schoutedeni; assembly: GCA_026780765.1. NCBI lineage: Eukaryota > Metazoa > Chordata > Actinopteri > Osteoglossiformes > Mormyridae > Petrocephalus > Petrocephalus schoutedeni. The sequence goes on along the minus strand of JAODKL010000038.1, from coordinate 18,300,564 downwards.
AATTCAAATAAATCCATATACATAGTGTAGCTATAGCTTTTTAACAACACAGCTTAACATTTCAATATGAATTACACATAAACATATTAATTATACAGCATTAATGAGCAGAGTTAGATGAATTCAGGGTTTGGATTCTTCTTCCAGTCATGCCAATTCAAATTTCAATTGAACTGTGGTTCATAAATTCTGAATTTTGCCCGTCCTTGCCACTAGTCACAGAAAGCTGAGAATGTGTAATTGTTTTTCTTTACTGAAATTTAAAATAAATATTTATGCATAATTTATTAAGATCAGTTGTATGTCACATTTGCTCTCTGACCTGCTAATATGTGTATAATATGTAATAGATTCAAGAACTTTATTTGCCATGTCTCTGTGGCACAATTGGTTACTGCGTTCGGCTGAAAGGTTGGTGGTTCAAGCCCACCCAGGGACGATGCTCTTTGGGGCAGGCAGGTGGTGTAGTGGTCAGGGACGCAACTGAGTAATTGAAAGATCACTGGTTCAAGTCCCCGACCCGCAAGTACCGCTGAGGTACCCTGAGCAAGGTACCGTCCCCAAGCACTGTTCCCTGGGTGCTCAAGTACCTGCCCCCTACTGTGTCATGATGTCACATGGGTTAAATACAGAGGAGAAATTTTGTTGTTGCGTGCTGTGGTGCGTCAACAATGACGATTAATCAAATCAAATAAATGCTTAGTCATTCAGTCACACTTGGTTACATATTCATACAGTGAAAACAAAATAAAAAACAATACAAGACAGCAATAATAATACAAGTCACCCAAAACAGCACAATAAATAAACAAAAACTAGACAACATGCTGATATTAATATGTGTACTGTGTGCTTGCCTACTTGTATAGATCACATTTCAGGACCAAAGTGTAGTAAAACCTGGCATTTTCCTACTTTTAAGGACGTCTTTTCAGGTCCCCATTTGGATAACCTCAATTTTATAAAAATCTGTGAATTGAATGAAAAAACTAGAAATGCAGAAAGTCTTGTATTTCAGTTAGTTACTTATGGTTAAGTTTAGGGCTGGGTAGGGGTTAAAGGTATCCTGACTAGGATTTGGGTTTTCCCCATAGAAATGAATGGAAGGTCCTCATTTAGATATGCAAATCTGTGTGTGTGTGTGTGCATGTGTAAATGGGCCTGCTTTCATTTTCTCTGAACTATGCTCATTAATGCTGGTACGCCATCTGAGTTCCCGTTTACATGAAATTGGCCATAGGATTTACTTGGATATCGACCAGTACATCAACAAGTCATATGAAATAAAAATTCTTGAATGTGCTTAAAACACCATTCAGCTTTTGGAACTGTTCATCACCAACTTGTGGAGAAAAAACATCTCTTTGAAGCAGTTAAGCATCTAACATTTTTTTTCAAGCTATTAAAAAATGAGGTTTAATTTCTCCTGTGGTCCCTG
>JAODKL010000038.1:18288741-18299026 GCA_026780765.1 Petrocephalus schoutedeni | reverse complement strand
TCTTTGAAGCAGTTAAGCATCTAACATTTTTTTTCAAGCTATTAAAAAATGAGGTTTAATTTCTCCTGTGGTCCCTGCACTTTGTGCTATGAAAGCATTAACCTGTAGCCTGTCATTAATTATTATGCTTTTTTTCAATTTCTAATTTAGATTTAGCCAGAGAGGGTGTTAAATTAGATACCCCCCCCCCCAAAAACTGGCTCTTGTAGTAATTAGCACATGCTTAAAGGTTTCCTGGAAAGAGTCATAAACTTCCCTTTACTGTGACTATTGAAATATGGGCTAGGGTGAGGTGTAGGTCACTAAATTACCCTGAAGTCCGGGGGAAGCAATCAATAATGCCCACGTTTATTGAGATCATATAGATAATTACGCAAAAGCCCTGGAGCTGATGTGTGTTAGAGGTCTGAAGCTGTGATTAAGCTAACAGCACTATTTGACATCACCGGAAGTCACTTAGATACAGCCGCCCAACACTCTCAGGCGTGAATACTTACTACAATATTACTGCGGCACCTGCTGTTATGTGATTGTTCAACATCAGGCAAGACAATACGATCTGGTACAGTACAGGTGGGTTAAACCATCTGTATACCTGTCTGCCCTTCAATTGACTTAATTTGCTTTCACGTTTTACCCTCTCCTATGATTTCAGAAATATTTTATGTTTTATAGCAAAATTATTTTATCTGAACCATCCATTTCCTGAGATAAGCTACATGGTCACACACATTGCACATTTTTTACATGTTGTACCTGTTTGAGAAGCATAGATTGCACATTCATGGAACAAGATTTGCATGCAAGGACATATTTGCACCTGTAAACTGTTACTCCAAAATATGCCAATGCACCAACTTTGAACTTTTAACGACGGAAAAAACAATACAATGACTAACACACATAATCTTCTTCCAAGTAATAAAATCTTCCATTGGATAATCTGTCATGCCCTGCACATAACCATAAATTGTCTTGTCCGACAACCTGTCAACCTCTGGATTGGGATTAATTAACTACACCTGTGTACTGTTGTGCCTTAAATACCGTTGAGCCCATTGTTAGACTGCTAAATATCCTGAGTCCCCCTGTAAGGAGCAATGTTTTCTAGTGCGTTCCTGACTTCTTGCCCATGTACACTGACTTGGAATACGTCTAGAGATTTGATTTTGGTATTTTCATCTGATCTTGTTGTGACCCCTGCCTGTCTTTCCGGTTATGATTTTTGCATTGTTTTGCAGCTCTCAATATACAGATACGGAATCAAGTGCATTGACCCAGAACCCCCTTCATCACACATATATCCATTTTTATATGCAAAGTAATTTTTATACCACCTCCGCATAACACTTCTATTAATTTCTTCATGTTTTGATGTTCATTTTTGGTCCTTCTCTGACTACTTACCTACCCAAAAATGGTAGACATGATACGTTTTATTGTACACTTGGATCAGGTGGGAATTGCCTAGAACAGAGGTGTCAAATTCCAGTCCTGGAGGGCTGGCGCCCTGTGTAGTTTAGTTCTTTCCCTGTTCCACCACAAACAATTGAGCTGAAGAGCTGTGTGGCAATTAGCATAAGGAGCTGCGAGGAGTTGAATCAGGTGTGTTAAATGAGGGTAAACCCAAAAATCTGCAGGGCTCCGGCCCTCCAGGACTGCAGTTCGACACCCCTGGCCCAGAAGATTCAGGTTCAGTACTGTGCCCCCTATAGGTGAGATGCTAATGTCAGGAGGAAGTTCAGAAGGTGGATATGTCCTTGTCAGGAGAAATAAAAAATTATGTGCATATATATATATATATATATATATATATATATACACACACGCGCGTGCACACATGCACACTTTTCACTCTGAGGTTTTCGCTCAGAAGTTCCTACAAAGTTGTAAGGTGGCACAAATCTGTTCCCTGAGGCAGTTCTGAAGCCACTCACAGCTGTTTCTCCAAGCGCTTATGCAGATGAGATTCAACAGCTGTCCTTTCCTCAGTGTTACATTCTGGTTTCATCAGCAGCTCTGTCCTTTGTTGACCATCACTTCAAGCTCGATTGACACCTGCTCCCTTCTGCTGACAAAAGTGTTGTTGTTGTCCCAAGACTCAACCGTGTCCTTGACAGCGTTGGAACTGAACCCTCCCCCTAGACAGGGATGGACTCGTTGATGGACTGGCATACTCAGTTGACCGAGTGTTGGACTGGATCATGGATCTTTCAATACAACTCCTTGCGCGGGTTCCATGGAAGCTGCAAAACGAATATTCAAGCTCTCAAGCTCTCCAGATTTCTGTGTCAACTTCAAATGCTTCAAAAAGAAATCAAACATTAAAAAGACAGTACCACAGTGACTGGTTAAAGACGCAATCATAACCAGGATTGAAAGAATTACGTGGTATGTTTTTTTTGTCTCAAATTAAATAGCTGTGAATAATGTTACACTCTGAGCAAAAAATTAAGAAGCTTTTATGTAATTTTCTTAGTTGACACAATCTACTGCTTGCTTTTATAGATGGAATCTCTGAAATGTTACAGCAAATGGCCATGTTTTGGGAAATGATGAGTTATGGATTCTTTATTCATTTACACCCTTCAGTTCACATTGTTTGAATAGTCTTTTCAATTAAACTAAGAACTGCAGATATTTGGGCCTGTTTTCAAGTCTTCCCAAAAAGATTCCACTTTGATCTCCTTTTGAAGTTTTCACTTCAGAACCACTTTATTCACCCCCCCCCCCCTCCCACCCCCACCCCTAAAAAAAAGTCTAAAATAATTTTCCTGGCTTGTCAGAGAGCCTGTCAGCGGTGATATATAAAGTCCCAGTTTGTGATGTAATATCAACAACCCCATTCAGTATAAGTAAACATGCTCTACATGCTTTTCAATGAATTTCCATTTTTTCACAGTAATCACAGCTGAAGTTTTACACTGTGGGAATTTCAGGAACCCAAAGAGAGACTAAACAATACCATTTCTGTTTTAATAGATTAATAGTTTGTTCTTATTAAGAATATTTGGCATTTCAAAAATGGTTAATCCATTAAAATGTAAACAGTATTATTTTGTTTCCCTTTGGGAATTATTGGGAATTATTTTTTAATCAGTTTAAGGGGAAATTTTGAATGGATTTTTTTTTTTTTTTGCTGGTGCTGTTTATCTGTTTTGATAGGTCTGAACGGATTTTCAGCCACAGTTCAACAGGAAGGATTGACAGCAGAGGAACCCAGGCGCTCCCTAATTGTCTGGTGCCATGCCAGTCGCATTGAGCCTTTTTAAAGAAACGGTGCTTGTGTTTCCGTCCATGCATGCAGATTTAACTAACATGTTGATTTTACATGCAAATCCTGTCGCCTGAGGATGCAGAAGCAACACTGTGAAACTCGACTGCTGTATAACTCACCTCAGAAATCATCTCAGAACCGACGGGACTTGTCTAAGCCTTTTGGCTTCTGCAAGTAATCGGAACGACAGTATTACAACCCTTGTATGTCTAAGGATACTGGATCGTAACAAAACAAAGGTCAGACAAATAACCTGGCTCACTTCAAGCACTACAACCACAAGTGGCTCAGAAATAACAAATAAACCCCTGTCAGACTAACAAGGGAAATAAACTAACCTACATAAAAACACAGATCACTTCCCCAGCTCCCTCTCGAACCAAACACTGGAAAAAAATCGAAAATAAGAGTGGCCCTACTGAGCCATTCAAAACTTATAGCACCGAAATCAGAAATACAAAACATGAAGTTTTAAAACAAAAGGTCATACAAACAAGTACTAAAACACTCAACAGGACAAGTCAGAGGACACCAACACTAACATCAAATCCAAAACAAACATTCTCCAATAAAATTTATCGCTAAAATCCCTAATCCTTCTCCATCCTCCTGCTCTTTTACATGGCTGTTGGTGAAATTGCCTTATACAGTGCATCCACCATTCTGTAGCTCTGTTCTAAATCCCACTGGATAATGTACAGTAGACGTCGTCCACTGCAGTGATTCAGATATAATGCAACGCTAAGTTTGCTGCCAAGTGACTTGCTCAAGCAATACCGTACAAATGTGTGCAAATGTAATATGATGATAATAGCAATCTCTGCAAAGACTGAAACTGATTTTTCAATTTTGGATAATAATGATTTAAAAAAAATTATTGTAAAGAAATTACAGGCTCACACACCCATAATCACTCTCTCGTCTTTTCCTTTAATGTTGTCGCTGTGTTTTGCTATTCGCAAATGTCAGCTGTCAATGGTTGCTAGGATACACACATAGCGCATCTTGAAATTTAGTGTCTGAAACCGTTGACTGGTTTCACTAATTCCCTATATAGTGAACTACATAGAGTTACCTATATAGGTAATAGTAAGGGAGTGAAGGTGAGGCACGCTTCAATTGGGCAAATCAGCAGCTTCTTCAAAAGCCACTGGCTTGTAAGATGGGAAAGGTTTGTTCCCATGCACTATCGCAACATTCTCAGTTGAAATACCTTTGCTTTAACGAGTTCTCTAAATACAGTGCTAGACCAGCAGGCTGCTATAGAATTGTCAGATTTCTGGTAGGAGATAAGCTCCTCCCATCTGTCTGCTCGTTTGCTGGTATCTGGAGTAGTCCGCACTAGAATTTGTTATTTTTGCTAAGGCTTAGAAATGTATCCAGTAATTCCACCATGTGGCCAAATTTGCAAGCTTCAGAACGGGTCACTACACAGGCAGGGATGGCAGAAGGAATCTCGTTAGCCAGATTATCAGGAGCGGAATCTAGCACATTACCAGTGTTCAGGGACCAGAAGCGCGTTAATCCCTGCTAGATCATTTCATAGGATTAAAACAACTCCTTTAACTGCAAGTCGATAGCACACACTTATATGAACAACCATCAAATATAACCCAACGCATGTCTGGCTGTGTAAAGATGGTGTATTGTGGTGTATACCTAATTCAAATCCCCATGTTAACGCATCCGACCAACAATAAGTACTGTTATTAGAACAGGAGTCTCAAGCTAAAATAACCTGGGGGCCACTGAAACTTGTTTTTTCACCAAAATAGAAATGAAACTGAATTAAAAAAATATCTCATCAATAATTTGCTAATCAGCTGTGAGGGGAGGGGGCAACAGTGAACCTTGCTGAGTGGGGGGGGGGGATTGTGCTGGCAGTGAAACTTGCTGAGATAACAAACTGGCTTGTGCAGTTACATTTTGTTCATTAAAGCAGTGTTTCCCAATCCACCAGACAGTCCATGTTTTTGCTACCGGGAGATGGGAGGGAACCAAAACATGGTCTGGTAGGGAGCTGGGAGGGAGCAAAAATGCAGAATGCTTGGCAGAGAGCTGGGAGGGAGCAAAAATGCAGAATGCTTGGCAGGGAGCTGGGAGGGAGCAAAAATGCAGAATGCTTGGCAGGGAGCTGGGAGGGAGCAAAAATTGCAGAATGCTTGGCAGGGAGCTGGGAGGGAGCAAAAACATGGACTATCTATAGGTCCCCGAGGACTGGGTTGGGAAATTCTGCATTATAGTATAGTACAGCTCAGAGAGATTAATTCTATGAACTGCTCCATTGTTGAAATTTGACTATTTGCAAACTATTTGTTGACTAAGACTCCCTTTTCCATAGCAAACTCCCCAAGTCCTTGATGGTTGGCTTCTGGAAGCAGTCCATATACCCTTAACACAGTACCTTTTATAATATCATAATTGTGCCTTTACTCAATGGTCTACTTGGGTCACCGCAGCTTTGAAAAAATGGTCTCAAAAGCACTGAAGGTCTCTTTGAATGGAGGTACCAAATTAATAAGCATAGTCACATCAAAACCGGATAGGGAAACAGTCACTGGGGTCAATCCACTTCAGGCTAGGGTGCTTCAGTTTGCAAGCAGTTCCAGCTATTTAGGCTTAGCAGCCGTGTGCGCCACTACTTCATTCTCATGTTTTTGAAGAAGCTGAATCTGTTTGTCTTGTAGCTTCACCTCAAGCTCCAGCACCTCTGGAAGCGAAGCCACTGCACGATCTGAAACGTCTTTGGTGGTGGAAGTACTCACCGGATCTATGCCCGGACTCAGGGTCTTATCCTCACCCCCGGCTGAAACAGGCACCTTAATCTCACCTGTGGTAACATCTTTCCCTCCAATTTAGGTCTCTCTGGCAGGATACCCATTCCTACAAATCTCTTGTACAAAACCTCCTTTCTGGCTTTCTCTGAGATACAGAAAAAGTCTGCTATGCCCACTAAGTTGTCTTTTCTCAAATTGTTAATGGGTGGGATCAATAGAACCCAGTCGTCGTCAAAAAAAAAAGTTGGAAGCCATGATGTACCAGTCCAATCACACAAGCAGTTAGCAGAGAGATGAAACAAAATGATTCTACACAATTTTTTTTTTTTGCTAGATATGACGATATTGAATTCAATTTCCTCCCTAAGGAGCTGCATTTATCATGACTGACTGTCCATTTATTCACACGTCTTGGCGTTTGCTATGCTAATTGATGGTTGACGCTGGAGCAGAAATGGAGCAGGTCTTTGCCCAGCAACAGGTTTTAGCTTCCAATTGTGGAGATAATTAACAGGTTTGCTAGGAAACAAGCTAACAAACAGTGCAATCCCACGGAGAATCGAACAAGACAACTGGGCCTGTTATTATCCAGCAGGTTCCCTTTGTGAAGGTCAGTCTTGAATGGGATTAAGAACAGGCAGCCCATCAATAATTAATGTTAGAAAAAAAGTACATAGAGTTTAAATGCAATTGAACACATTATACAAGCTAGACTTTCGGTTAAAGGTATTGAACGACCACAAGCATTTTAGAATGAATATTATGATTTGTTTAGTTGACTGATTGCGTTTTGGGACACTCTGAGTCGTTGATAACAGTGACATGCAAGGAAATGGAGGGGGGATTATGGTTTGGGGTGGTTTTTCACGGATCTTGACCCCTTAGTTCCAGTGAAAGGAACTCTTAATGCTTCAGCATATGAAGCCATTTTGGACAATTTCATTTTCAGTTTGGGGATGGTCCCTTCCTGTTTCATGACTGCGCACCACTGCACAATGCAAGGTCTATAAAGACATGGATGAGCGAGTTTGGTGTGGAGGAAGCACAGAGCCCTGACCTCAACCCGACAGAACACCTTTGGGATGAATTAGAGCAGCTGAGACTGAGAGCCATGCCTTCTTGTCCAACATTAGTGATTGACCTCACAAATGCTCTCCTGGACTGGAAAAATTGTCAAAAATTCACAAAACACACTCCTAAACTTTGTGGAAAGCCCTCCCAGAAGAGTTGAAGCTGTTATAGCTACAAAGGGTGGGCCAGCTCCATATTAAAGCCTATGCATTAAGAATTGGATGTCATTAAAGTCCATGTGTGTGTAAAGGGCCTGCCCAATACTTTTGGCAATCATAATGCATTCGTAATGCACAATACACATGACTATAACGTGTTATGCCTTTTCATAGTTATAGCCATGTTTATAATGCTTTATGAATGCATTATTATTTGTTATGAATGTTTATAAATTAGTAGAAACATGGCCTTAAGTAAAGTTTTACCAGTATTTCTCAGTGTTTTTACCATAGTCAACACTGACTGTCCATTCAAGCCCAGGAAAAACAAAAAACTTTAGCCTGATATAAGGGTAAACAGGAAATGGAGAAAAGGTAAAAGTTTCTTAAAATTGGTTCTTAAAATATAATTATTTTATATAAATAGTAAATATATTGAAGGTTTTAGAAGGTACTGACATTTGAGCCATCAGTGAAAAATGTAACTGTCTGCAGCAAAGCGTGTTTACTTTTCATGCCACCAAAAATAATGAAAAGGATGTCTCAATGGGATACTTCGTTTTAAAGCTTGTTTTTAAACCGTGTTTAGAACCACATAATTTAATAATTAAAACAAAACCCATCCATTTAACCAATAAATGAGACTAGGCCATTGCACAGAGGAAAGCCAACAGCTTCCACTCCCCGACTCTAGGGGGCGTATTATGTTTCTCTGTACAGCCTCGGAGGCAGATGTAAAATCGTAAGGCACGGTGGCATCTGTCCCAAGAGCCTCCAGACTAGGTGCTTGCATGGGATTTTTCCTCAGGGCGGACAGCCACCTCTATTAGTCCCAATGCTGAGATAACAAAGACGGGCACTTTTTCCATCAGACGCTGTCAATATTTCCCTGTTTCCACGCAGCGAGTGTCTCGTTTCTTGTGCTAAATGTGTTATTGACTGAGTGTGTTTCGAGCCTGGGCTCTTGCTCTGAGCGGATGACCCGGCTATGTGAGACAGCGGGCAGATGTTGAAATTCCTGAGAGATTTTCACGCGAGAAAATCAAAGGACGTGCCAGAAAGGATGGGACGCCGCTATCCCATATGGTTCCGGATCTTTCCTCGTGCATTCCTTTTGCGCGGGAGGAGAGGGGAGCGAGAGTGAACCCGACCAATCTTCATTGATGTATGGCAAACTTAGAGGACTTGTTGGACTATTAGCTACTTACCTGCAAAATATCCAACAAACATTGACGGCATATACGATCAGGCAAAAGCTTTTCACTTATTTGTGACTTAAATAATACCAATATTTAATAATTCACTTCACTATAAATGTGATTACATTTAAACCAAATAAATACAAAATAAACTTGATCAGGTGGTGCAGTGGTCCTGTGGAATATACACGTCTGGGGTTGTGGTTTTGATTCCATCTCTGGATTTGTGTGTAGCTTGAGTAGGCTTCATCTGTAAGCAGTTGAGATGAATTGGTATCTAAACGTCCTTGTGTGAGCCCTGTGATGGACTGGTGTCCCCTGTATTATTCCCAGTACGTGCTTGGGCAGGCTCCAGCCTCACAGCAACCCAACACTGACTAAATGCATTTGGAAGACTAACAAAGGACATGCCATCCGATTTCAATTATTGCATCTACAGGTAGCTTTGAATGAAAAGTTGAATAAGAATTATCACAGGCAATGCAAACCTAGGACTGAGAAAATCATGTACAGTGCAAGCAAATGAACCTATAAGCTCGTATAGATGAACTGAATTTATTACAAGTGCATTTACCACGTCTCCTTGCCAACAGAGAGCAGGGGAACAGAATACAATCTAAGTTCTGCAGTTAATTATACGCCATCAAGCTCTCCTTTCATTTGATGGATTCCTAATGTTTTAATTTATGTCTGTTTAATTAATCTTGTCACTTTTAATAACCAACCCAATTAATTTAACAAGGGAAAATGGTTCTGAATTATTAGTGATGAAGGTAGCAATGTTCTTCTACAGCAACCTTGTGTTTCAGCGAAAGCTCCCTACCTCAGCTACTCCTCCAGTTCCATTAATGATGTCTGTGTGTGTGTAATTCAATTATCTTGGGGTGTCTAGCATTATTACCGTAAACTAAATTAAATCAGACCCAAAGCTACGCTGTTTATCAAAGAAGATTGAACAATTTTTCCGATATAGCTTCGCAGAGTAAAGATCGCGTTTTGTTTCAGTGGTTAAGCAATGAGACCTGACACTCTGACGACTCGTAAAAGCCTTTTACACAGCAGTTTCCTAAAGATCATTGATCTACTTTTACTGTAGCTAATAAATTATGCATCACCTTATTCCGGCCAACTGGGAACTGAAAATGAGTTATTGGGTGTTTCACAGTGACTCACAAAATGCACAGGAAAAAAGACAATTAGTCAAAAACAAATGTTCGGGATTTACTTCAGAATGCAGTTGTTCAGCCTGAAATGTTTTCACTTTTAGAAATGCCTTTCGTATATCAGCACGGTGTTTTTTTTTTTCTTTTAAAATTGAAATTTCAATCAATAACCCATTCAAGGATAAACATTTATACGAGATGGAAGATTTTAATGGAGATTGAGCTGTGTGGCATGCTCCTGCTGAAATTCACATAACAACATTGGGCAGATATTTTTACTTTGGTTTCAAATGGGAAGATTAATTTATTTAACCAATTTATTATTTATTATTTAACATGAGTAAGCAAGGCCTTTTTCCTCAGCTCTTTCCTTTCCACTTATTTTGCCTGCCAGTGCAGACAAAATATAGGTCTACTTCACTAAATATTAGCGCACTAAATATTTAATCCATTAAATATTAGCGCATGCCGAATCTACCGATACCGATACTGATGTTATTAACAGATTAGAGGTAGCTGCTTTGAATTATCGAATACCAAGTGTGTTTGAAGACCTTCGAAATAATGATAGTTGCCAAATAAGAGAGTTCAAAGTGAATCAAGCAGAGTCAAAAGACACATCCTCTCAAGGTTTTCACTG
>JAODKL010000038.1:18275092-18288641 GCA_026780765.1 Petrocephalus schoutedeni | reverse complement strand
AATGATAGTTGCCAAATAAGAGAGTTCAAAGTGAATCAAGCAGAGTCAAAAGACACATCCTCTCAAGGTTTTCACTGGATTAGAAATGGTGTGATATTTGGATTAAGCATTGCACGAACTTTAATTCAAAATAATGGCAAAATATTAGTGGGTCAATGGATTAGGCCTCAATGCCTATAAAAGGTTGCTAGTTTGAATCCCATCCTTGGTGCAACAGTCAAATGCTTGCTTTGGCCCTTAAACAAGACCTAACCCAGTGCTTAGATCTCAAGCTTTGCTTTTAACTGTATATAAGCCTCAAATGAAAGCATGATGGGATACGCCAGAAGAAGTATTCTAATGAACTTGAGCAAATGCCAAATAGAGTTTCATCCCATTTTCATATCTACCTATACCCAAGGGTTTGAGTATTCTAATACTTAATCATTATTAGTACATTAAGCAAAGATTATAACAGCTTGTTAAAACATTACATTTGTATTAAAAAATCCAAAGTTTATTCAGAAAGGGTTTCTGTTTGTATGCTGCTAATTTTAATACTTTAAAAGGCACAGGTGATTTGTGGTTTTTAAACTGCCTAGTGGGATGACACCTTATCTCTGTTATTCCAACCAATCACCACCTGATCGGAACCTAAGAAATTCTGCACGACCCATAAGATTGTTTGTTTTGCTGTCCTTTGTGGGCAGTGTGATTGAAAGGCATGACAGAAGCTGTACAGGTGGCAAGAGTAGGTCATCAGACGCTGCCTTAGTGATAAGACAGTCGGCCAGGCCCCCTGGCCAATGTCTGAGCGGTCTCGTGGTATTTCTGCCCTGGGAACCTTGGTCCACTCAGGAGTGTCTGCCCTGACAGTTTGTTAGGAGCTGTCAGCGTCCCCGGCACCTATTCCCATTCCCCTACCGGCTGCCAGGTTGAAGCGACAGCCTTCTGTCTCGGCTTCCCCCGCTCACCGGCGACGGGGACAGTAAATAAATAAATAAGCAGGAACGCAACAGGATGAACCTCGGCTCAGCCGACCGACGTTCTCCGAGGGGTCTCGCCGACCTCCGAGGTCCTCTGGCCCCAAAAGCAGGAGAGGCGGCCCATTGCCAAGGCACAGCGCTTGCCAAGCATTGTAGCAGCTGGTGAATTGGTCACGAGTGGCATGGGGTGGGGGTGGGGGTGGCCTGTCAGTCGTCGTCCAGTGCGGTGCAATGGATCGCCTGCGCGTTATTGGAAATTGATAAGGAGAGGGCTCCACTAAGTGCCAAGCGGAATTAGCCGTCAGTCTGTTAGCAGTGTTATCTCTTTGCAGCTCAGATGCTGAAAGATTGGAAACAGAGTAATTAGGAGAGTGTGGTGGTATTTGGCTGTCATGGCAAGATCCCCCCTGACACACACACACACCACCACGATGAAGAGGACCTCCCCCTGCCACAACTAGGCTTTACATGTGAATGAACATCTTAACATGTAACAAATCGCATGACATAATAAGATATAACAATTCTACATTTAGGATGCAGATCAGGTGAGCCTGATTATACTGTAAGTCATACAAAGTTAGGCTTTTAATAAAAAAGAGTGTGTAGGAGGGCTATAGATTGTAGAGGTTGGGGGCTGTGGGAGGAGTAGGGATTAGATGGAGTTGGGGGTGATGGGGAAAGCTAGGGAATACATTGCTGTCTTTCTGTAAGTGTGTAGTTTTGGTAATGACTTAATGAACACTTTAGTGTGGAAGTGAGTCTCATAGCAAACCATGCTAATTATATGCATGCAGTTATAAGTCTGTGTGGGAGTCACATGACTCCATTAGCGGTTCACTATATCGTTACATTATCTCGTCCTGACTCTCATTTCATTCCCAGAAAATCGACAATCCCCAAAAATAATCAATTTGCTGTCATGTGGTTTTCTCGCTGTGACCTTCCTTCCGAAGCTCTGACAGTCATTTATAAATGATTAACAATGTTTGGTGATTAACTTTTCATTTGCCCAAAATAAGTACAAATAAGACATGTCATAGTTTTTAGAAATGTTTTTTACATTCTAATTTTAGACAACGGCCATTTATCTTTTATGAAGTCATTGCAAATTTGTCTAATATAAAATGTAACATAACAAAGAAAAAAACAGTATGGGTTAAAATTTTTGTAATGCTTTATACCTAAAACAAATGTTTGGTTTAGATAATGATTCCCCTCCCCTTTTTTCCCTTCATTTAGACCTTTCACAACATATAGTTCATCTTCTTTCCCCTCAGCATCCCTTAGCACATGGCTAGCAATTAGCTCCACGTTTTAACATGGAGCCGTAAAAAAAATGTCAGACATCAAAGCCTAAATCAAGCCAAAGAAAAATAACAATAAAAAATAAATAAAAATAACAAATCTCTTTGCACAAGAAAGCAAAGAGACATGCGTAAAGAGAATGAAAAATAAATCGACAAAAAAAAAAACTGCCTTTAATCAGCTAACAGCAGCTGCAAAAATATCTCATTGGTGTCATCTTATTTGTTTGGTTTATTCAAATCAACACCCTTTAGAGTGTTGGATCCCAGGTGACTTGTATTCCATGATAAAATAGAAACTTTGGCGGAGAGAGAAGCTGACAAAATGTTGAGCAGCAACAGACGCTACCGTCATAGCTAATGATCGCTGATCCAAGCTAACGTTTGGTGGCTACTAGTGTTGCATTTTCTTGCGTTCCCAAGTCACTTAATATGCTCTTGGCATGCAGCGCTTTCCTTTTCAAGTTCTCCCCACTGAAGACACGTCGTTCTGTGTCCTTGTTAAACTTTAATCCAGACTCCTTTTGATCAACCTTTAGTGCAACAAAGCAGTATTTTGACTATGTAAGTAAACAAATGATTTCCTTTATTAAAAACATTTACTGTTTCTGCAGCCTTCAGATTTTCTAATTTGTTTTTGTCTTAAAACTCAGTTACATCAGTTTCGTTTGTAAATTAATATGACCCATATTGCACCAGGATTATAACACATTTAGTTAAAGTGTATTTCGAATATTTTGTTCTTCACAGGCAGAGACATAACGAATTCCAGTTAATCTGGCAGCTAATTGGCATTAATCCATTATTCCATCTGTAAAAGAAGCATAATTTTTTTTTCAACATTACCAAAAGGTAAAGATACCATGTTTTTAGGGTTGGAAGTAAAGAAACAAAAAAAAAAAAACTGAGCTTGTAATGAGCAACAGTCTAACTGCCACCAGGTGACAACAAGAGAGGCGTGAGGGCCATACTGCTATTCCTGACAGACGCTAAGCGCAAGTTAATTAATATCACCTTCTCAAACATGTTTGTCTTGTCACGGGGTTGTGTCAATTTAATACCTCGTGCTGTCGCTGATGAGTTTCTCTTTGCAAAGTAGTTTGGACCAAGAATCTGTGCCGGTCAGGCCATTCCAGTTCCGGAATTGCGCACATACCAACTGCAATTAGCAGTAGTGTAATGATGGGAATCTGCCATGGGCCTTAGAGCTGGGCAAAGCAGAGCCTAGCCGCCAGTGATATGGATGTTTGTACAGGATCCAGCGGTCTTTAAATAAATCATTAATTTAGTATTCGATGTGACTGCCTGATAAAACGAGGGATGACAAAGCGTGTAATTGGTGTGCTGTAACTTTGGCTACAATACAGACACTTTATTTAGCTTAATCTTGCGATAGCGTGTGTAAATTTTGTGCGCTGCCTTTGGATTAATTGCCATTGCAGTATTCTTATCCACTCAACAATGAGTTTGTGCTTACCGATACTTTTCTTAATCCTCGGCAAACACTCCCAAGGCCTAAAACAAACTGAAAGCAGCTTTACACAGGTTAGTATGTACTTAAATAATGCGTACTATAGATTGAATAAATAATAGACAAACAGGTTGTTGTCTCGAAGTGTCTTAATCCATGACAGCACACAGGGGCCTAATTACCACAATACTATTGTGAGGTGACAAAAGTAAATAATTTCTTTGCTACCTGTTCTGGATCACCGTAAGCCTGGCACAGGAAATAGTCTGCACTGGATGCTACTCTATTGCAATTTAGATTCATATTGTCATGTCTTGGGCACAGCGAGGGAAAAGGCGCACACAGGGCTGGCGGGAATCTCCCGGTCGGGAGCATTATTTCACGCAGATAGTGGAACGTGTAACGTAAATACGAGACTTCAATGACTGGACTAACGAGACAACACCAAAGGGCATATATACACACACAACTAACATCGGGACGTCGGGATTCCACACGAGGGCGGCGAGGGGGTGTGGCATACAGGAGGATCGGACGGGAGGGACGTGACACATTTATTATCAGTTATATAATTCTGCAGCTCCTTGAACTGTTTTTTATATTGTTGCTCATAAGGAGGCATTAGGCTGAAATGATAATTAATAATTGGTAATAATATTTTTTATTATATTGTGGAGTGGCATAGCTAGCTTGTTTGTACAGCTAGTTTATTCTGTAGGTGTAATAATAAAAATTCACACCATGGCCAGAATATACTTAGAAGGTATTTATTTGTGTAAGATGGCAACTGCCTCATTGTATGATGGGAATGAAAAAATTCAGTGGGCAGAATCACAGTAAAGGTAGCCGGGCCCCGGCTTGTCTGGAAACCCTCAGTACCTGCGTAAACACAGGTGACAAAAAAACTTTACTTACACAAACCTTCATATTGCATTATAATGCATTCATAAAGTATTATAAACCTGGCTATAACTATTTATGTAAAGGCATAATAAGACATTATGGTAATGTGTATTATGCATTATCAATTCTCTATGAACGTCTCTACGAATGTCTTTATAATGCGGCACAATGCATATTTAAGGTTTTTATATTGCAATATAGATGAAACCTTCATAGAGCATTCATAATACATGAGACACATGGCTATAGTATGTTATGCCTTTTCATAAACATGCATAGCCATGTTTATAATACTTTATGAATGTGTCACTGTGAATTATAAAAACAGTTATTAGGCTTTATGAATTTGGGCTTCTTTGAAAGTGTTACCCAAAAAACACACGAAACACAAATGTCAGTCACTGTGCAGCTTAGGTGCAAAAACATTAGTTATGGTAAGAGGAAGGGGACTTTTTAGCTGTTGATTTAAAATTTTTTTTATTTTACAGGTATTTAGAAAGTAAGCAGCATTCTTCCTTTAATTTGAAAGAGAATAATGACGACGATGACAACAAATAAATAAAATGATAATAATAATAATAATGATGATAATAATAATAATAATAATAATGGTGCTCCATACAAACTCCCCATGTTTTCTCTGATTTCCCTCTCTACCTATCTGCCTTTTGTACTCTTCTTTTATTTCATCCAGCCCTTTTCCTTCCCTCCTTCTCTCCCTTTGTTGGCTTATGTGCCAAGCTGCTCTCAGATCATCAGATATAATATTCCCATTCACTGCCAGCGGCCGGACCCGGCGCGGTCCTCAGGCTTACGCGCCTATTCTTTCCGTCCCTCATCTCCGCCCGCCACAAAAGAGGGATGTTATCGGCGTCACTTTAGAACGGACACCGTTGTACTTTATGGAATATGAAAGGGAGCGAGCGCGAACGGGCAGGCTGGGCGGGGGGGGGGGGGTGCAGGTGGGTGGCCTTGTGGCATAAAATATTTAAGAAGCCTCCCGTCGCTCTTGTGAAATTTGCGGCAACTGTTATGAATAACACCCATTGTCCCACGCAGTATTGGCTAGAAAGCGACTCTGTAGCCACCAGCCTCCCTCAGGCTTCCTGTTGACTGCAGCCACTGAGCGTGCAGAGAAACTGATTAGAACTACTTTTTTTCCTGCTTTGGGCGAAATGAGTCCTTGCTTTCCTGATCAATGTTCTCAGTTTTACCAGAGATATTTCCTTTAGCTTTGGGGTACCTACCTTTCACAAGATAAGGGGGGAGGAATAAAATGGTCTGTTTTTATGTTGTGTTTAAGGGGTGCAAAAAGTGTTTTGATTTCGTATATATATATTTTTTTTTTCCAGCAGGACAACAGCACCACGGGCTATTCATAAGAAAGTATTTGAAATGAGCGGAAAACTTTGTAAGCGGTCGTTTTTCGGTGTTGACTTCTTTGTGTTGTTTTATTTTATGTCTTGAACCAACATGCCTGGAGGTGTGAGGCCCTTGTGCTACCAACTGAGCTACCAATGTTATTAGCGACGGCGGTTAGCGTTAACAGTAACAGCCGATATGGTGTCGCTTCACGGGAATTGTGTGCATTTTAACGAATGTGCCTCTTTTTACTTGAGGTTTTAAGTTCCCGAGTTCTGAAGTTCTTTTGTGCCGTGCGGCCGTCTTTTAATGAGAACTTGGGAGCTACACGATGGTCATGGTTCATGACAGCTTTGGAGACGGCAGATGAAAAAGGTCATGACTATGTCTGGCAAAGAAAAACATTACTGCTATCTTTTTGGGTGTAGGGGACCTTAAGATTTTGCATTAGGATTCCTGACTGGCCCGTCTGTCTGGCAGGGCACGTGCGCCAATTGAAATTGCAGCTTCATGACTTTTTCTGCAGGAGAACAGTGACTGCCCACACCCTGCTGAGTCCAGCTGTTATCCTCTCCTCCAAAGGCCTCCTCCTTGGTAGTGGTGGAGAGGTGGACTGATTAAATCATAGCCCTGTGCTTACCACATACTTTTATCCCAAGCAACTTGCAGAGCCATCAGTTTTATGCTAGAAGGAATTCAGCCCCGGCCTGGTCTTGGTTCCAGGACTGGGTTTCAGAGCTTACGCACTTTCCGGAATCTCAAATGGTGCATTCAGAGGTGGCATACCGTCATTAAATTAACCAGAAGAAAATACTGATGGTATCCCGTGTTATTTGTACTCCAGTAAAATATCCTGAAATGGGTTAATAATTTGCTTGTGATAAATTAATTCATGCTAGTTTTTTTAGACCAATAAATAATTAAGTTTGCTCGGGCTGTGAAAATCTGATAGAGGAGTTCTGGGCGCATGGAACGACACAAATACAGGCTGTTATCGCAGTTTTACTGCACTTCTGCTGGGATTCTGAGGAATGAAGCACAGTTACAGCATGAGCATAGTAGGTTTGATCAAATCTGAAGCTTATTAATGTATTTTTTTTATTGATAAGAATCTGGTTCTTCAGCAGCAGCCCACACGAACCAGGTGCACCTGGAGTAGTCTGATATTTTACAGCACCATACAGTGGTAGAGAAATTTAGAATTGAGGGCCGGGTCATATTTCTGCAGAGAGGGCGAAATACAGAGGAACAGCTCCTAGGTGCCTGGGTCACCATTCAGAATGATACAGTGTCGGCTTGGCCGAAAAAGACAGACAAAGTCGCTGTGTGGCCAAGAAAAAAAAAAAAAAAACACTGTCCCTTTGTAGCCTCGGTGCAATTACTCTTCAGTGTGCATTTTTGCTTTTGCGGTGACTCTGCACCCCATAGACAGCACGCCCCAAAGGGCACGTCATGTGGCATTTCTCTGCCGAGACTCTGAAAACCTTCGCTGTCACAGACTCTGTCAAGATGTGCAGCCCACTAGGATTAATGATGATGCCACCACTTCTACCTGAATTTCTTATATATGTATTGTTTTTTTGTTGTTATAAATACATATGGTCTAATCTAATGTACACATGATGACGGACTAAAGACGGTGCTGCTCAGAAAGGCACGCCTCGCTGAGCACGAGGATGGCGGCGGCCGCATGTGGGGAGCATAAATGATCACCGTTTCCTCTCATTCTCTTTCTCCCCGTTGACACGAAGTGACTGCTTGCTTGTCCTTCCTGTCTTCGCGACTTTGCGGTGGGGGTGATTGGTGACGGGGGTAACAGCAGCTCCTCTTTTTGGCTACGTGTTCCTCTGTTAGCACTTTGTTTTAAAACATTTTTTAAATTGTTTGTAATAATAATAAACATAATAGTAACAATAATCCCTCACATTTTTTCGGGTTGTGACGAGTTCTAGTAAATAGGGGAGTAACACATTACTTGAGGGGACACAAATGAGGTAGTGGTGCATGTTTACTTAATGCATCAATTAACTAGTAACTAAGTGTTAGCTTGTCATTAATCAGTCACGACAGTTCATATATTTCATGCAGGAACTAGATTAGGTAATTATTAACCAATTATTTAACTGTTAACTAATGTACTTCCTGCATGAAATACATCAACCAACATTACTGATCATGAACGAGCATGGGATCAGTATGTAACTAACACTTAGTTACTGGTTAATTAACACATTAAGTAAGAGTGCACTACTACACTACTATATTATTCGTGTCCCCTCAAGTAAAGTGTATCCAACAAGGGTGTATTCTGGCTAGCTACTTAGCGGCTAATCCAGATGCCTTTTAGTAAGGGGGAAAATACTAGCTTGGCAAAATAGCAGCTAGCTAGCCCAGGAGCTGAATCAGACAACGCAGGTTCATCTTTGCCCGCTCGAGAATCACGTAAAATCTGGAGCCAAACCAGCGCTTGTACAGCTTCTAATGAGAAGAAAGTTACAGCCGAGCTTTTTGAAACAGCTGGGTAAAAATAACCAGGAGACATCTCCCGGGAGCAGCGGGGCTTTGTGTTTTTGAGGGGCAAATTAAGACTAAAAAGAAGAAACCTTGAGGTATCCGGCAAGATTTGCAGTTTTATTTTTTATGAATTATATGGTTGCGAGGCCTTTAGCCTACAGTGACAGCTCGAGCATCGAACAATTCCAATTTCTTGTTTAGTCGCATAAACGCTCAGGCCAATAAAACATGACTCGGGGGGATAACTTGTTAGTTATTAGCAGCTAAAATCGTTTGACCGATGGATTACAGCTATTTTCTACAGGAACTGAAAATGGGTCACACCGACGGCACAGAGATTAGTGATAAACACCTTCATTTATTCTGCGGGAAAAAAAAAGACCAGTTACAACAGGAGTTCAAGGATACCTCGAATACTATATCTTTAACCTCTAATAATCATCCAGTTCATCCAAATAGGACAGAATTTCAGGGTATTTTAGAGATGTTGGACGGGAAAGACACCTCCCCTATTGTACGTTCATCTTTGGTCTCTAGTCATGGCTGTCAATTGGAGTGGATGCTTTATATATAAATGGGTAATTTTATGTTGAACCCCAACAGCCATTGAATCGACCTTTTTGTGTTGACTTTTGCCGGTAGACAGGTGCGCATTGCCACTCGTTACAACAGGTGGGAGCTAAGCCGTTGCTAACCGTTATTGATTTGTTACTGTCTCTCCAGCTTGAATAATGAGGGGAGATTAGGGGGGGCCGTTTTTCCCAATGATGCTGCCGTTAAGGACAACAGCGGGAAGCCAGTGGAGGCGACAGATGTGCCCGCCACTTCTGGGCTGACGCAGCATGCACTCCCGCACGCCCACGGAGCACTGGAGGTGATGAGGGGGGGCTGGCAGACCATATGCCCCCCCCCCTTGTTGCTGGTGCCCTAATCCAATAAGTCCCAGGTCTACTATGCAATAAAGCCAAAACTGACTACAGAAACTACAGCACCCTCCCAGGTCCCCTGCCCAAGTGTGGCCCAAATCCTCAGCTGGAGGAGTGCCCAGAAAAGGGTATACTCTCCCCAAAGCACACAAAACAAACGACCGCCTTTCTAAAGTTCATTTCAAGAAGAAATCAGTACTTTTCGATGTAGAGCATCTCCTAGCTGGTCATCATGAGGAAAAGGGAAGGGTAATTCCTGAATAAATCTTCATACTGTTGGTTTAGTCCAATGTTTCTCAATCCAGTCCTCGGGGACTCTCAGATGGCCCATATTTTTGTTCCAGATGTCCCCTCCTGACTCCTAGCATACCTGAACCAAACAATCAAGAACAAACCAAACAATCAAGAACACCGAAATCCTGGTATAGGTGTGAAGGAGCAAGATACCAACTGTGTGGGGGTCCCCAAGAACTGGGCAGACAAGCTGTAGTTTAATCGATCCATCCATCCACCCATCCGTCCATCAATCCAGTCTTCATACTACCTATCCTGGTTAGATTCATGGGGTCTTGGTGTTGAAACATTGCGAAAAAGATGCAGATGCTGCTCTTCAACATTTCTGCTTGATGCCCAGACACCAGAACTCCTACTCTAATTGAGCCTGGGTTGAGTCAGTTTCTGTGCACAACTACAATGATTATTTGGCTCCAGCTGTGTTATGAGTATATATCCTGACAGATGCATCATCTGTCCTCTGATTAGATGATTTGATTATGAATGTTTTTCATAGTTTTACTGTACACTTCCCACCCCCAATCACTATTCAGCAATAGTTTTTCAGTTCAGGAGATCTGTACTATGGCAGACCTTACAATGTACATATGATTATTTTCTGTAGCATCTGTAAAGATACTTGCAGGGCTGTTCAAAGACAGTTCACTGACGACTTTCATGACTAAGTGCGTATTGAACTAAAAACAGAGTGTCTACTCTGGAGCCAAGCATGGTAAACCCCCAATGAAAATGCAAAAAAGGCGACTTGATACAGCAAATTAACTCCACCACTAATGGGCTGCATCGCACTTTTGTGGCCTGAAGGACACTCGTTCAACGAATTTGAGCGACAGCTGGGAGGGAGCGAGCGAGTTCAAAGGTGTTAGCGTGGTGATAATCAGTTACGACTTATCTTGTGTTGGAGTATGACATTTAAACTACAGGACGCTGGAGGTCAAATCTTTTCAAAGCCCAAACACAAAAAACTTCTCTGACATTCAATAATTGTTTAGTTCAGGACCTTTTACATTTCTGTGCAGATTATTATTTTCCCTGTAGGTTAGAATGATGTCTTTAATTTACGTATTGAACTTTTAACAGAGGGTGATGTAAACATTATTTCTGCTTTGGGACCATTGCATAGGAGTTTTAATTAAGGCTTAAAAGCATTTGAAATTCAGTTCTGTAAGGGTCCGTGATGAATGAGTGATTGAATCACAGCGGCTTGGCATTCACTGTTGCTAGTTATCTCAGCGACAATCAAATTAAAGCAGAGCGTTTTTTTTTTCCCCGTTTCATCCCGTATACAGAGTAGCTACACAACCTTCAGTTAATTACTTGTGGAATTTAGAGGTCCCCTAAAAGTGCCAGAAAAATTATTATACAGTAATTGTTTTTTTAATACTGTTTTTCTGTATAGAATCTGAAACCCATTTACACTGTAGCATCAAACCCCTTTAATTTGCAGTGAAGCAAGATTCCTGATTATGTGTAATAGATGCTGGTACTGTTTAAGGACATTACTGAGAACAAAGCACATGTATTGTGTTTCCTGTAGGAAGTGCCGAGCCCAACAGGAAGGCAGTGGCATCATTGTTTCTGATTGGGCATGACCAAGTGGGTAACTGACATTACTCAAAAATTGTTGATGATTAGCAGTGCATTAATGCATGGGCTTACCTGGGCTGCAAACCCTGGGACCACCGCTAAAAGGAGCCTCCCCCCCTCAGCCACCAACCTTTTCTGTAACCATAACCTTCCCAAGTCAACAAGTTTTGCCGTCGCCAGTTTAAATAGCCCAGGGGCCTATGACCATGTTAATGTGCCTCTGGTTAGGAAGGATTGTGGAATTTATTATTATTATTATTATTATTATATTCATTGCTGTTCCATGTTATGGCTGCTTTGCAGTAGTTTGATAAGACAGGTCAAAAGACCACTCCCTACCCACTACAGCCACACCCTCCTTTACATCACTTCCTGTTTCATAGGGCTTCCTTGGTATATGCAGTGCATGGCAGCCACAGTAGGAGGTGACAGGTCACCCAAATCCAGTTTTAACAAAAAACACAAATTAGTAAATAAATCAATGTTTGCACTCTATATTTTTGTAAAGGCTCCTACAAATGTCACATATCTGGGTCATGATCATAAACTTTAGAATTTTTCTAAAAAAAAAAAAAATAATAATAATAAATAAAATGCAGCGTTTGTTAGAGCAATTGAGATTACCTTGAAGTTTTATATATTTAAAGGATGTTATTTGTTGCGCTGATGGTTTTCTATTTTTTACAAATAACACAAAACTGGATAAAATGCCATCTTTAAATGTTGCATGCAACCCAAAATAAACAATTTTGAAAAGATGTATATATTTTTCAATTCTTTTGTTGATTTTGTAATTTTACTCTCATCTCTCTAACCCTTGCCCTGAGTTTAATGAAATTCTTTTATTTAAAAAATAAATGGTAATATAATAAAACTGATTAGCAACCCCTGAGGCAAAATTAGAGAAAATTGATATGTTATGGTAATGAGTTTGGGAAAATGACCCATTTCGAATCAGAGCTGGGAGCTGGAGGGTGCAGCACCAGGGGACGGCCCTCGCAGGCCCGCTTTAGGCTCAATTTGTGTACGCCCCACCTTGTCAAATAAAGCGAAAGTACTGAGGCCTCCGCTGACGGCTGCGAGACAGCGCATTGATCTCCATAATGGCCGCTGACAGATGAGGTTTGCTATGGAAGTCACGTTCCACTAGGCTGTTAGAAAGGGTTAGGAGTCCGGGGCGCGTCAACCAACGTCACGAGTCCGGAGGTGTGACTTTGACTGGCACGCATCACCCTAGTATCATAAAGCATCAGCTGCGTGTGTGTGCGCGCGTGTGCGTTACAGGAACGATAAGCATCAGTGTGACGAACCTCAGGAGGGTATATAGGCATTTATAGCTAGATTCCATTACAGGAGGGGCAGATAATGTTCCATTCTCAGTACTCAATTTACAGGGGGGAAAATGCGGCAAACGCGCGCGTCGCTTGGCATGCAGGACTGGAGTTCGTAAATCTCGTCGCAGCAGGAACAGCAGAAATGTGTGACTCATAACCGTATCTTTATGGAGCTCGGGAGTATCACAGATTATATGCAGACAACATAGATCAACAGAAATTAATATTAACCCAGCGGTCCCATCATCCAAAGGACATAAACAAGCTTTTGAAGACGCTGTCAAATTTTGTTTACAGAACTATGAAATACCATCACGTGGCTTCCAAATGTGATCTCTTTCTAAAACTTCCAGAATTAAATGACCTACAATTTCCGTCATGAAAACCATAACATTCAAATAAAGTTTTGATGGCGCGTCCCGGGCGATGTGAGGGAACACGGTTTGCGAGCGGGGAGGTGAAGGTTTCAGAGCTCATGGTAACATGACCCGAAATATCCGAAAGCCACTGAATGACGGCAAAACTTCACAGACCTGCCGTAAATGTCACCCGAATGAAGATTTCAGAGCGAATGAGAACAGGGAGCGGAATCCTTTAATCTCCTTTGTTTCTGACTTTAAATGTTAAGTGAAACCCACTGTGGTATCACTTCAGCCTTCAGTGTGTCACATACATACTTCAAATCTCCTGCTCTCGTGCTATAGCGTGCAGGAAATGTCAAAACAGTGCCTGTCATTCGCGAACAGCGGTAGGTCATAACATGCAAATTCCTCTCTAATTACGTCTCGCGACTCGGCAGCCAGATTCGACTGACGGTACTCCTGCAATGCTAATGCCAGGGGGTGGGGACGGTGGGGGGGGGGGGGGGGGGGGGGGGGGGGGGGGG
>JAODKL010000038.1:18255397-18274992 GCA_026780765.1 Petrocephalus schoutedeni | reverse complement strand
GGGGGCGGCGGGGCATCGGTGAATTTTCTGTCCCACATTGGCTGGCAGTTGGACTCACGGGAACATGAAAGCCGGGCCCGGATGGCACGTGTAAATCGCCGCAGTTTCCCGGGGATGGAGGGAATTTGGAGGGGTTAGGTAGGACCTGGAAGGCTCTCACAGTACTCCCCCCACCCAACCTGCCCCCCGCATCTCATCTCTACAGCAACCACTTAACCAGATGTCCAGTGACATGCGGCTGCTTGCCATGACGGCACTGAGCCTGCCAAAGGGGGAATTAGGAATAACCAGATAAAAGGCACAGGGCTACCTTGGGTTTGTGTCTCTGTGTGTCTCTCTGTGTCTCTGGGAATCTCTGTGAAGGGGGCTGGTGGGTGTGTGTGCCCCACCCACAGGAAAGATGTTCAGGATACAAGGAGACACAACATAGATGTGGAGAGCAGGGATAATTATCGGATTTTATGGGATGGGGGGCATTACTGAGTCAATGATAAGTTTTGAATCATGAGTGATGACAGAGGGGGCACTTTGGTGGCCAATCACCTTTCATCTGGGGCAAGTGCCCCTCTAGCTGTATACGCCCATAGTGGAACCAGGACGGCACATTTGGTTGCATGGCTAAAATCATTGGACCGAAGAGGGGCCCATCCCGGGATTCTGGGAGTCTGGCCCTTATACTTTTGTATTTTGGCTTGTGGTTCTAATTCCAGTCTCGTGCCAGTTCCTGAAAAGTTCACCATTAATCAAGCGGAGGAAGTTAGCCCCAAAGAATGTCAGAGGCATTATAACTGTAAGCAAGGCAGAGAGGCCAGTGCAGTCACCGCTGATTAATTTGCCCTGCTTGTTTCCCCGACACGTCTAATTGTAAGATCCATTAACTTGTTATTTAGGAGTCCTATCTGTAGCTCTACATGTCAATACTGGGGCCTTTACTCATCCTTGCAAGCCAATTTCCTTCCTGTTTCTCGTATAAGTTAAAAACACTGTTTCATTCCTAACGATCTTTGCACTCGCTTCGCCGAATAGGAAGATAAAACTTGCTAATTATTTTGAGTTCTTTCACATATGCATCGGTAGATCTGGTGTGACAATGGACCTTCGTCTCTCCTGTGCCAATAAGGTATCAGAGAACCAGGACAAGAGTTATCCATGGCTCTCAAAGAGATAAGGAGCATTAATGTCCAAAAAACGGATGCTTGTTTGTGTCTGTTATGTTGATATAGCATGCCAGGTAATGGGTCGCTTTCCAGTAACAATCCGACTAGGGTTTGTGCCACAGCAGGCGGGAGGAGAGGCGTGCGTGTCGACCACTAGGGGAAGCTGCGGGTCCTGTGTGAGATCTTTGCACCTCTGTCTGCTTTTCTTAAGGACGGGGGAGGTAAATGAATGCAGTTCACACAGATGCAACAAAATGCATATATAATAATCAGGGGCATTACTAGGGCTGTTTTAGGGGGCTTTAAATAAAGGCACGCTAATTAGTTTAAAAAGAGTGTTCTCATTCATTTTCATTAAAATCAGAGACCCCCCCCCCAAGTAGGCTTAGCCCCCCTTTTCATAAATACCTAGAATTTATGTGTGATGCATTTTTAAGAACTACTCCTCCTGTTAGAGATGCAGGGGACTTTGATAATATATTTCATACATAGAATGTGAACTCAAGTAACCTCCTTGGCGTTCGCACCAGACAAAACGGCTGAATATTTCAGCTTGGAGCGAAAATGCATGAGAGATGCACGCAAAATAGCCCAGCACGGCCCTCGAAATGCACCGCTAATGAGCCACGGTTGAACTGTGATGGCGGCACAGCGCACAGGAAACACTCGACCGTCGGCACGCCAGATCCCTGGGCGTCCGCGGGGCACTGACAGCAATCAAGCGGAGAGTGACAGTACCCCTGCCTTCCCCGCCGCACTGCACACCCGTCTCTGAACAAAAAAAGAAAAACCTCAGTATAAGGGGGAAGGGGAAAGAATAGCTCATTCAAAAAAAAAAAAAGCTTTGTTGCTGCAGTCATGTTAGCAACAGGAACACGCTGTTTTATATCAACCTTCAGCCATTTTTACCTTCGCTTGATCTATTCAAGAATGATCTTTTTTTTTTTCCCGTCGGTTCCCTGTGCACGCTGGGTAAATCTCTTCTCGTACATCGCGTGCTCTTTTATTCGCTCACCTCAGTATGTCTGCCCATTACCTTAATCTCCATAGAAGTGCTTTTGAAATGATCCCACCCCACCCCCCCTAACTCAGGCTGAGTGGCCTCGGGGGAGGGGGGAGTGATATCATGAGGAGGAATTCAGGTACAATCACCGCCACGCCTCCTGCTGTTCGGGTCTCTTACTGACACACTACTCTGATGAAATTTCCCCATCCTGATAAAACGTGGGGGGGGGGGGGGGGTTCTTGGTAGCAACGTGTTACAGACATTCAGACAGTGTTGGGGTGTGTGTGGGGCATGTTTCCATGATCTTTCTCACCAGTGAAAGTAAACAGAGCAGATCCCAGCATTGGGAGCAGACCACCAGGCAGGAGTGGTCTTTAATCATGCTGCGAATGACTCGGCAAGTCGCTGTTAGGCCACCGTAAGATGTGGTATTGTTACATTGTCGGTCTCTCTATAATTCTTCCCTTTTGTACTTTAGCTACCTCAATATGATTATGCCTATTCAGTCATACCCCACTTTACTTCATTCATTTATTCTGAGGGCCCCGTCGTAGGCCAATTTTTGACCAGAGAAAATGCCTTAAAAATGCCCAAGAAGGACCATTGACGTAAATGATTTTTCATTTCATTATAAATGTCAGTGTTCACTTTGCAGTCTTAAAAGTCAATGTTCCCCTAGTACTCAGAAAAACAAGATAGAAATTACTGTAATAAAAGTCACTACATTAAATATTACATACAGGGTTTCATCAAAATAAATTACGTAATTCACATTTCGTCAAGCCCCTCCAGTTGTCTGCCATCATGTATATCAACATAAGTAGACCATGTTACATTGTTCATTATTTACTTAAAATCATTAAGATTACTACCGATGTAAATTGGAGTTGGACATGTGCCAAAATGAGGTATACCAGGGTACTACTGTATATAGTTTACATCTTTTGTATATGGTTTATATCTTTTATATATTATTTACTTCTTATTTTTATTGCATCGGCATTAGGAGTCACTAATGTAGTCTCGTTGTGTGTAACACAAAGACAAACCTTTGAATCTTGAATGTGAGCCTATACTATAGATTCATGTTTCTATAAAATGTGTTATGCGGAATTCTAAATATTTTTCCTCCATGTCCCTACTGGCCAAAGAATGCACAGTACATTACCTCTGAGAGTTGGGGCTATTTCACCTGCTGGTTGAGGGCCTCTCCATCTTTCCCACGAAACAAAATGTCAACCCCTGTCTTTCCTCCTACATACTTTCTGTGCAATATAAATGAGCTTATAGGAGTATCATAGTCAAAGAAGGCCTTAGGCAAAACTCATCTCAAGATTGGGGCAACAAGATCTCGTGTTCCTATAAAAAAAATAAAAAATAACAAAAATATTTTAATATTAAAAAGCAGCGTCCTAGTTACCCGCGACATGATTGTGTGATGCAGAAGATACTTCTGCGATTCGCTCCCCTCAATCTCTTAATTTCTTAATTGGACTGATTATTCCTCTGAATTAATGTAATCAGTGAATTCTGCACAATAGAGACTCTGCGGGACTGCTTCAGTCCTGTGGCATCTCAGGGTGCAGACCTACGCTCTTATTGGCTCAAAGTCGATGGGGAATGCTCAAGCCAAAATTGGGACTGCAGTCACTGGCCGCATTCTCGATCGATTCTGGTCAACTCTGTTACAGCCAAATACTTGAAAATAAGAAGGGGACCACTGAGGACAGTACATCATTAGTTCATTAGTAAATTAATGTGGAGACCTTTGGAGGGAAATCATACCTACCTGTCTCGTAATTAGCATGTTGAGGCAAGTTTGTTTCTTGCAGTGTTTTAACTGCTTTTGCCCATGTTGGTTTTTGAAACATCATTTTGCATTTTTTACAGGTCTCCCGGCATGCAAAATAAGAAGTAAACAAGCATAAAACAGACCTTCTCCATTTCACTCCATTAAGCTGACAAATGGACTGCACCAAAAAATTTACCATCTGATTGATGCAGGTTAACGAAAAACCAGGCAGACTAAATTGCTCAGTCAATTTTTCTGTGGAGGACTGCACATTTGAGGAGGTCGGCTCTCGTAGGAAATTTGCGTATTTAATGTCCGCTACATGGTTGTTTACCGGTATTTTAATTTATGCGTAGCCTTTATGTAAGATCATGATACACTCCAGGGGAGTGAACATTTGATGAAGTCATCTGTCCAGTGTTAATGCATTTCCTGCCAATTTCAGGGTTCCTTCACCATAAGAAAATTTGTGTGTGTGTTTAGGGGGGGGGGGGGGTAGATAAATAATTACAAATCCAAGCCAAGCCAATTTTACCTGCACAGGAAGCCAGGTGTCCTTATTGTTACTCTACAATTAAAATGAGCCTGTTTCCATGGAGAACAAACATGCTCCTACCTTCCGCAGTGCTGGCTGATTTCAAATTGCGATATGAGAACGCCAGTGACGGAAATATGAAAAAGTATTAACTTAAATTTCCCGACATCGGTGGATTTGTGATGTGACAAGGTACCCGCAAACTTCAGATCCCACAGTTACATTTTAACAAAATCTCATTTCATTTGGAAATGACATAATGTGATTACATTTTGGCACAATAAAATAAAACACAGGAAAGCTAAAAGCAGATTTTTTAAGTATTTGGTACAGCCCCAGGGGTAATAAGCAAAGGATATCCTTCTGTAACTTTTATTTTGTTCCTGAAATAATTCAAATGTGTGCAATTGTTCAAATGTGGCCCACAGAACATTGTCAAAGTAGGCGTGTAGCTTAGCAGACACGTGGCTTTGTTATTTAACAAAAAATAGTGACAAAATTAATCAGTTTTGGTGTATATAATGTACATGTAGGAGAGATTTTTTAATGCACTGGAGAAAGAGAGATGAAGTTATCAGCACAGGAACATTCATTCGATCCATTCAGTCAAAGCTGGGCAAGGAGACAATGTTTTTTTTCCTCCATTTTCCTCATCAGCGCCCTCTTCAGTTTCACTCCGATAGCACGCTTGAAGAAGCCTCCTTGACCTCACGCACATGTCGGGTTAAGGTCAGTTTATTCCCTCGCTGCACTCAGATCAGCAGAACGGGGCCCGCTAATCTTCACGCAATCACTCTCCACGCTGATATACACCCTACTTGTCATTGAAGCAGCAGCTATCTGGATGTATGATCCGAATGTTTATCCGTCCGCTTCCTTGTATGACCACAATGGAATGAATGCGCCGCTCGCCCGCGAGTAATGTGCCACGCATTAAAGAGAGTGGCACGTGTGCTAAGCAATCATGAAAAGGACAGAAATGGAGGCAAAAATAGGCTGCAGCTATCTACAATACAATTTCCCTTTCATTTCGCGGGAGTCATCGCTGTCACGTTCAATGGGCAATTATTTATGAATGTGTTTTTACATTAACAAAATTACTTGCCTCTGCTTTTATTAGTTGTGCTAGACGTGAGATTAGAACATCATTTACTAATGTGTTTCCCCTTGAGTAAACAGACTGGAGTCAAACTGGCATCGGGGACAATGTCTCTCAACCTTAGACTAAAGTACCCTTTCCGACACATACAAAGGAAACATTTCATATGTGGTGGTGTGGAGATGGTTTTTCCGTTCTGTATCTTCCGATGCATGCTTCTGTGTTTTTCCAGCATCTTCTGTGCATCTGGCACTCTCCGGCGCACCGCGGTGAAACACGGTGCGACCTGATTGATACATGAGATCCCAAGCGAAACGTCAATTTATATCGGAAGAGAATTACGGCAGGTGATATCAGCATTTAGCACACATCTCACACCCCTGCATATGTAGAACGGAAAGAGCTTTTCAAAACATCCAGTCTGGTGTGGCCACCTTGTTAGACAATAATAATACAAACCTTTAATGAATCCACCCATTTTCCAGTATGGAGTGTTATGAGCCTGGGGCCTATCCCAGGGAAAACAGGGTAAAAAGCAAGGGACACTATAAATGTTATACATGTGTCTGCTTTTCAATGCATTGACATCCCATCTAGAGCATCCCCTGCCCTGTCGTCTTATAATATCTTTATGTTAAACGAAAACTGGGTCTGAAGTTGATGCCAGTAACAAAAAAAATAAGGTACTTAGGATCAGAGCTGGTTTTTATCTGGATGAAGCCGGGCTTTGTGAGGCTACTGGCAGTCTTTCCAAGCTCTTACGCATAGTCAAATGCATGATAACTGGGATGAGGAAACCAGGACAAGAATCCACAGTAGAACATTAATAGGGGCCATCGCATTCTGACGGATCGTGGGAACGTAAATTATTTATCCCTTGTCACAGACCTCCTGCGAAGCAGCTATGGACCCCGAACAGGCAACGACGGCGTCAAAGTGAAAGAAACGCAAGGCCCTGACAGCCCTATCAGAAAGCATCAAAGCCGGGGAGCGGATTTACATTTCACATTATCAGCTGTTTATGAGGGAGGCAGAGCAGAGTCTCGAATATGACATATCTGTGTCACCCGTTTGTGTTGAATATGCGCCTGGTATTAAGTGTAAGTCACATCTACATGTGTCCAGCTATCGGAAGACATCGGGGAAGATAGCAGTGAGGTACGTGGCAAAGCGGGTTCCTGGGGGATCGGAAGCACAGCCTCTGATGCTTAATGCTCAGGGACAGCGGCGTGTCAGCGCAAAGAATCGACAGAGAGCAGCAGCGGCCGGGTCAGACGTCAAATATGCAACCCCACAGCTTCTGGTCCTCTTTTTATTACTTTATTAATGACCAAGTAATTGCTAATAATTTATAACAGGCGATTTTCTGAGAATATTGAGTCGCTTAAAAAAAAATATCGCATACAGTCGGTGAGGAATTATTTTGCATGCCACCTTTCCTGAGTGAATAGTCAACAAGGTCAAGTATTACTAAGATGTTATGAAGGCATTAAGAAAATGATGAACAACTGGCGTGCAAGATAAATGATGGTCGGGAAGTAAATTCCAAAGGAGGCATCTGGGAATTAACAAACCCAAGGACAAAATCCTCAACGTACCCCCCACCCCCAAATAAATGTGCTGTTTAGTACTGACTTCATCGAGACTCAGGGCTAGCTCCTCGCCCCACCCCCCAATATTTATGTCTCTACTGAATCCACCCAATAGCGTCCTTGGGATGAGTTGAGTGAGAGATCGCAACGATGAAAACGGGAATGACAAGTCAACGTCAAGCTTGTGCTGCCGTGACTCACGGACGTGTTTGGTTCACTGATATCCGGTTGTATTTGATACACAAGGAATGCCCTTCCTATTTCCGGGCGCTTTCAGCATCGTTAATAAGAAAGGACCTTAAACGGAGCGTATAATGCGATGCGAGAAGGGAACCTTGCTCTGTGCTTGAATATGACACACAAGGACTGGAGAACAACATGAAAATGAAGCAGAAAGGTGGGTCCATTATGCAAACAACGCCTTCTCACTGAATCCACGGGAAGTCTTTTTTTTCTGAGTCTAATCTCATAGTTGAAGTCTGTGGCAGAGGGTTCCATGATGTGCACTTTGCAAGACGCAGGCAGACACACAGACACAGACACACACACTGTTTCCTTTTAAAAAGGAGCTTCTCCTGCCCAGCTAGAAACACAACAAGGACTGACAGCTCATCGCTGTTCCTGAGCCGATTCTCACGTACGCCAGCGAGAGATCCATCGAGAGATTGCGAGGCGTTTCGCAGTTCCAGAGCAATGCCACTTATGGTTATAATAAGATCAATATCTATCTCCATTCAGAGCGATCCCGCTAAACAGAATATACTGTTCCAATTCTTTTTTTCTTTTTTAATACTAGGTAGTAAAGACATTGAAGTTATGGGTTTAAGCAGCAGAGAGAAATCAGGGGAAAAAAAAACATCATCATCAATAGCCGCTCTGTGCAAGACACCAAATTGGCCCTTGGATCAAATGATGCTGCAAGAACACAAAGCAACTGCTGGAAGACGGTATGGACATGATGTGATACCTCAACATGTTAAAGTTGCCTCACGGGAACAGTTTGAGGGCTCAGGAGATGCAAAAATGAAATAAACGTTAGATGAAAAGTCCCCGGCTCTAATAAAATCAGACTGGCGCGCTGCCTCTCTCATCTCTCCTGTTTGTCATCTTCTCAAGAAGATTGGGCGTCTCAGCGCTCTCATGAGACTGCAGGTCAGGGACAAATTCCGGAACACGTGTGCTTACCAGCACACAGGCTGACCTCACCTGCAGCACGCTCCGCTTTTAAACGGGGACCCGAGGCGATACACCGAAGTAAACACGAGCTGGTGGGTGAAGGTCTGTAAATTCTGGAGAACCCGGCCAACCTGGCTATACTGTAGCAATTCAAAGACCCACTCAACTTTCAAAAGTCAATGTCAACTGATTCAGTCATGCTTCTCATACAAAAACCAAGCTATGAGATAAAGCAGGTGAATGAGATGCACAACACAACAGAAAAACACTACAGAACTGGAATAAAGATCAAGGGCAGAAAATAATATATATTCTGCCAGTTCAAGTTGGTAGCACAGAGATATAGACTTTCCTAGTTTACTGTAAGCAGGTAGTATAGAGATATATACTTTTCCAGATCAAGGTTTGCCATAATATCTAACACTTTACAAAGTTAACAATTTACTTGACAGGGCACAAACAATATAGCATTATAATATTACTTATTTCTTGATTAACAACAACAAGTCTTACATCCTGATCTAATGTTAATTCATCATTCATGAATCATGATACATCTTTCACCCCATGCAGTTACTATA
Source organism: Petrocephalus schoutedeni (assembly GCA_026780765.1). Taxonomy (NCBI): domain Eukaryota; kingdom Metazoa; phylum Chordata; class Actinopteri; order Osteoglossiformes; family Mormyridae; genus Petrocephalus; species Petrocephalus schoutedeni. The sequence continues at coordinate 18,266,054 of JAODKL010000038.1, read as the reverse complement.
TTTGTTGCTATATGTGGTAATTCTGTAAACCCTTGTGAACTACTGGAGGAACAAGTCATAAATAACAAGTTAAATACTGATGTCATGTTTGTTCATCATTAATGATTCATGGTGCATCTTTCATCCCAAGCAGTTACTATATGTTTCGCTATAACTGCTAATTCTGTAAACCTTTGTGAACTACTGAAGTAACAAGTCATGAATAACGACAAGTGAAATACTGATCTCATGTTTGTTCATTTCGTGAATCGTGACGCATCTGTTATCTCAAGTAGCAACTATATTTGTTCACGATTGATTCATAGTTTCTACTTTAGTAGTAACTGAGTTATTACTATTTGTTCCGTGTGAAGTGTTGGCATTTCTTCGAGCGAGATATTGGATCGCTCAGGTTAGATATCAGATGATTATGAGTCACTGTGTCATTGCCAAGAGCTCCGGATGAAAGTGTCATGAAAACGCAACGTCCAGTCAAATAGGAAAACAGTCCAAGAAGCCTTATCACAAGAGAACACTACACCCAGTGTTTACATCTCGTACTTTGGTAAAATTAAACACTTATCTTCACAAACAACTTGACTCTCCCACTTGCCATGCCTGTAGGCAGGCACTGCTAGTTCTGTGGCCTCGACACTGATAAGAATCCAGAAGGGTCCGTCAGGCTGATTCCACTAGCCAGGCTTCCGGAAAATGCGGAGAAGGTGCTTTGGTGCAAACTTACTTCTGAGACCCATTCGGGGGGGGGGGATTTGTACAAATCTTACAAGATGGTATCTCTGCTACCTTAACCACACAGGATTACACTATACATTACCCAGAGGCAATAGCAGCTAGTTAACACCCAAGCCATAACTTAAACTCTGCAATAAGCTGGGTTCCAGAGTTTTTTTTTTTTTTTTCCCTGACGGCATCACACCGCTAAACCGGTGACCTGCATCTAGCCTCCGTACGGCATTATATTACCATTGTTAATATTCCACTTCTGCACTTTCTATTTATTTTTCTACACTTTGGTCAATTTGCCATTTTGTATGATGGCCCTATCGCACATATTTATTACTTATTTCTTTACTCATTCTCATATTGCTCAGATTATGTTTTGTCTTGTCCCATATTGCACTGTTTCTTCATCGCCTGGTGCCCTAGCTTGCAACTGTGACGCAAGAAAGTCACTTGATTCCTTGGAACAAATAACAATAAAACTTGAAACTTGACTTTTGACTAACCAGGGCACCACTGTCCTGCCAATTAGGGACTAACTTGCACCATGTAATTGCCAGTTGGTATTCCATCTCGGTTTCTACCGAACATTTAAAACTCAAGTTCTTCCATTTTTATATCAACAAATTCAACATTAGTCAACACGAAGAACTTTGACTCAACCTTGAACACATACCATCGATTTACCAATGCTGAACTGAGGTCATGCAATTGCACTGGGTGCTAGCGTGAGAGAAAGGAAACACCAGTGTAATAATGCTAACGTACTTGAAGACTGGTACATTTATGGAATCAGAACCACACTTTACCTATATTTAATAACACTTGTAATGGTGTATAGCCTTTAAGATAACTATTTAGGGTGAAGAAATAATATTAACAATATTAACAATGCTGTGACATGTAATTAAATTATTAAATTATATTCCTGTGTTGTAAACAACAAAAATGCTGAGACATTTTTTAAGTTAATTAAATGTCTAATTCCGTTCATATGAAATAGACCTCAACCTACCTTCATACTGAAGTGATGGAGTAGTATGCATTTTTTCTGGTATACATTTTTCACATATCAAGCTGCATCTGCTTCCATTGTGGGCCAGTGTGCACCAAGTTCTGCTTGGGAAATGACCCTTTATTCATCTCGGGGAGATTGCACCTCACACAAGTCACCAGTCATTCTGTTCCTTTCGAATATTCCTTTAAGACTTTATATGAATTTAAAAACTACTTCCAGCAGTGGGCATGTCTAATCAGAGAACGCTGAATTGAATTGCGCCGAGATCACATAAACTATTCCAACAATTAATGTATACTAATTAGGGTAAGATTTACATTGAAATATTATGATATTGTTACACTACACTTCATTTAAAAACTGGAAGACACGCATTTCATGTAGCTAATCATAAATGTAAAACTTGAACAAATGAAGGTAATTCATTTACCATCCTCAGACAGATAGCTATGCCAGGCGAAGCTGAAGTTGCCAAAGTTCTCCATTAAGATTATTTGCGTTAATTCATATGTAAGACACAATGATTCAGGCTCAAAATTACATGAAGGGGACGAGACAAAGGAGAACGGAAAAAAGAAAAAGTGTTTACTCTCTTTAGTTTGAAATGAAATGAGACACCGTGACCTCAGTGTGACCGAGAAAGGGGACCACATCTCAGCAGAGGCCCCATGACTGCCTGCGTTTGTGTCAGATTCAGTGTGCAGTCTGGCCACGGTTGAGCGGTCATGGGATATGTCCACCTTATGAGTTTCTGCATGGTTTAATGGTTTCTAGGTTCAAAAATAAATTAAGGCTACATGAAAAATGTTTGAGGTGTGGGCAATCTGAAAATATCACAAAAAATACAACCGGCCTCTGCTTTTTAGAAGCTACTGGGGTGTGTACACTAACTCTAATTTAAAGTTATAGCCTTTTTATAATTTAGTTTCATTTTCATGATGACTGTGGACATAAAGTAACGCATATAAAACAGCTCGATAAAAAGCCTTCAGATGTTTAGCTAAATAAAGTGCGCAGCACAGTATACATTCATTACAAACTGTCATTAGTTCATAATGATCTGACAGTGTGTCGGCTGATGATCTGCCACCAATCTTAATTAACTCGGCATACGGCAACACAATACAGAAAGCATTCTAAATTGCTATGTAGTATCAACATCTGAGATGTGATAATTTGTAATAATGGGTGGCTGCAAACAGGTACATGTAAATAATAAGAAGGTGAGCATGTGCAAATCCCAGATTATGGGTGGATACATATGTCACTAATGAGTTTGTACAGAACTTTCCGTACCATCTGTTACAGAACAGGCGTGTACCGTATGAATGTCAAATTCAAATGTCACAGACCTGCGTGTATTAACATACCTAACCTGCTGCATGAACAATGAGGTAATAATGAAGCTACAATATCCGCTCGCATTGTTGACGTCGCTTACCTCGCTTGAGAATCTGGCTTATAGTCAGCTGCTAGTTCCGATGGCAGGCATGCGATGATGAAATACCTCTGTACACAAAGAACATGGCGTCTCCCAGCCGACTTTGACTTCTAATTGTTATTTCATAATTACAAAGAAATGTGGGTCTTTAGTGCATCAAGCATTTTCTGAAGATACCTGGTAAAGAAGTAAAGAAAAGAATGAAAGACACTCTAATACTGGGACTTACGCCAAATACACACAAGGCACTACAAGGTGAATGCCATTTACAGTCTGTTACTATACTCCCAGCAAAGCTATTGGGCAGTGTGTGGCTCAGGAGGTTAGGCCACATGACATATGAACAGAAGGTCACTGGTTCAAATCCCATAGTTGTAGAAATGAAGCAGGCTGTCGATCTGTGGACTGCCTGGCTATGGTTTTTTAATTGCATACTGCTTTAGACAAAAGTGACAAGTGAGTAAAATGCTGCCTGACATATGTCATCAATGGCTTTAAATACAATAAACACCTCATTAAACATTGTTTGTTCTCTTGAAAAGAATACAAACCATGATCTGGAAAAAACACTGATGTGTCCTGACATCACTTTGCCAGAAGCACCTTATTTCAACACAGTATAAGGACTGACTGTATTTGAACCTAATGAGAAGGGCTCAAACTAGATGAACAAAAATGTCACGCTGGGAGCACTTGGGCATTGAGACGTGTCCCATGACTCACCGTTCTACTAAAGGCTTCAGCTGGCCTCTCAGGAGGCTGGGCTCTTGAGCCACGTTAGAGGGAGCAGTGCTCAGTAACAATATGAATCTAACTTCATGGCGTTCATTTAGCACGCTCAATACCTTCACGATAGGCAGATGCAAGATATAGTAAAGACACGTGCTCGTCTGCAGAAGAGGGGTAAAGGAAAACACCATAAAACCGCACTTTCATCAAAACGAGATTGGTGTGTGGCCCAGTGGGTTAGGACCTCATACATGCGATTGGAAAGTCGATAGTTCAACCCCCATGGACGGCAGAGTCGCATCGTTGCTCCAAGGTCTGACTGATCCTTTCTCAATTGCATGTCACTCTGCATAAAGGCGTCGACTAATTAAATGAAAAATGATTAATGGCTGCTACATGTGAGACTAATTGTGCAAGAGAGATGCACAAGAATGTGGGCTTGCGGTTTGATTTTTTTTTTGCGGGGGGGGTTTGATCTGCAGAACTGAAAACTCTCTCTAGTCATTTCACAATAAGTAGAACAGATGGTGATGGTTCACATAACAGAGAAAAAAACGTTCATTGTTTAAAGCAAGTGCACAAATTATCAAGTTCATGGGGCTTATACTGTATAAGGATTTTGAATGGCATGGATGCTCAAACTAGCAAGGTCCACATCTGCAGGGACCAGACATCTCACGGGGCAAGAGATGCGTAAATCTTGGCAACGCCCCAATGCATATTTCTGCATACGTTACTAGAAACGTTACTAGAAAGAAATGAGCCTGAAGGTTGACTGATACTCTGATGAATGGATTTAAAAACTCTATTTCGGGCTCTATTTCGATGATCTAGCGCAAAGCAACTAACATTTATGGGTGTGTCCAAAGCCATTTTGTTATTTTGTAGGCAGAAAAAACAGACTTTGCACCAGCACAAGGTGCAAAAAGGTTGTCCTAACTCTCTTAATTCAGAGATGTTTTCTGCACATAACATGCAATCAGAAAGACACATTACCACACCTCTCCTTTAAAAGGCATGAGATATGGCGGATTGCTATTATAATGACATGTTTACCTGGCAAATCTTTCCTCGGCCAAAGAAACAGACCTGCTTGTGTGAAAATGTGTGAGCACATCATTTACGGGAGCGCTACTTTTTGATACACAGTGGAAACCGCTTATAGTGATCACAGTTATAGTGCTCAACTGCTTATAGGGATCAAAACTTCAGAATCATTCCTGCACTCCTTAAATAATTAACTTATAGTAATCAAGTATTTGCTATAGTAGTGTAGTATGTAGTAATCAAGTATATACAAACATGCATGAGACATAACGAAACATAAAAAATTATATATATGACAAGATCAGTTATACTCTGGGCAAATGTATATAAATTAAATATAATACAATAACAAAAAAAACATCAGTGTACCTCAAGAGCATATCTGTGCCCGTAACGATTGCTGTGCACCCGCAGATTTTTAAAATGCACTGCTGGAATTTTTTTTTGATGAATAACGATGACAGAAACCCATAAGCTACTGGAGTTAATATTGTTAATTGGTTTATGCTACAGACCTATGGACCCACAAGATGCTCAGTGGTATTGTAAAAGAGTTAAAGAATACAGATTGTCACAGAGTTACGATAGCTCGAGTTACAACTTTTTAATCTTATGATGACGATAGCGATATGACGAAATTGTTTAAATGTTTTAAGTTTCGCACGGCTGGCAAATCTAGTAACGTATGCAGAAATATGCATTGGGGCGTTGCCAAGATTTACGCATCTCTTGCCCCGTGAGATGTCTTGCCCCTGCCAACAGTTCAATTGTCTCTGTGCTAGAGCGTGTATTTGGTATACGGTGCCATTTTTTTTTTATGGTGCCATTTTCTTTTTATTGTGCAATACAGTATTGTAATTAATAAATACATATATATATATATATATATATATATATATATTGTTTATATAGTACAGTACTGGAAATTGCTCTGTTTTGCAAAATTATATACTGTAATTTGTATTTGAATTATTAACAAATTACAGTATACTACCACATATGATCACCAATTTTTAAGACCCCTAGGTAGACTAGGCCATGTCTTGGCATGATATTTTCATGTTACGATGGGGTAATCGGAACGCATCTCCATTTTAAGTCAGGGACTACCTGTATAGTGAAACTGATTCTTGTAATAATCACACCTAAGGGATTTTAATCATTTCCAACCCTCCATTTCTTTGATAATGTATCCAGTCATTTCAGAAATGAAGTGAATCGAACTACCACAAATGAAAACTAGCTTGTCACAATGTAATGCATTTTGACAAATATATATATATATATTTTAAAACTACAGATCCTTCAGAATTATGAAAGTGAACTTTAGGTTTAAAAATGACAGCCAAACAAAGAATGAAGGTAAGCGGAACACAGGCCAAAACTACTTAAAGTACGCAAGCCTAACAATAATGCACTACTGCATATTGACAAGCAACCACATTCCCTGCGTCTCTCTAAAGGATACTGCATTGGAAAAATAGGAAAAGAGAGGCATCGCACACAGCAAGCTGACCTGTCAGCAATACATTTATGCAATTTGTTTGTCAAGGTGGTCAATCATTTTCCAATTCATCCAGAATTTCTTTCTCTACGGCTTAAAAGAAAAAAAAAAACCAAGGACCCGGTTTTCAAAGTATTCAAAAAGAACTCTCAAGAAGATATTCCAACATGTTCAAGGCCATGAAAGAAACATTCAACCTTGGACAAACCTCCTGCAATGATGAGAATAAGAGGAATAATCTACAGAAGCAAAGTCCATAGAAAGATTAAATACAAATCAAACCACAGTTATTTTGAACATTAATATCTTTTTTTTTATTAAGACAAGAACTCTTCAGTATTTTTTTTTTTTTGTAAAAATGTCTATTTATGAACCAATACAAAATGTGTATGGGGAACATATGGATATTTTCTTCATTAATACACAGTAACATTGCCAAGTACAGCAGAAAGACAAAATAATCAACCTAAAAACAATGAGTGATGAAAGACCAAACTTCCTGGGAGTCACTGAACACCATCATCAAACCTGTTGTGACATGTAGCATTTACTCTGATTGTAGCACAGCAAGTTTGTTCTTTCCTACATCTCTTAACAAGCTGAACATCCGTTCTCTGTGAACTAGGTCTATACAAAGTAATACTTAACACATCATATACAGTGCACTGTATATTAAGAAAATACATAAAACACGCACAGCTAAAATGCAAAATTTGCCATTTGTTTCCTGATCTTTATAAACAAAATTCACCTTTAATATATATTTTTTTTCCAACATTGTGGGCTTAAAATTTTGCATTCTACCTGAGATGCAAAACGAACGGCTCGATGAACGAGACCCCGAGAAAGGGCAAAAATAACAGAGAATGGAAAGAATAAAAAAAAAAAAACACCTTTAGGAACACTGTAGCACTAATTGTACTGTGAACAATGTGGGGTTGTTAAAAAGAAAATCTGGAAAGAAAATAAAGGAATTCAGCTTTTAATGTCAAAAATGAAAAAGAAAAGAAAAAAAACACCTCAATGCGGTTTGTTGTGTTCTTGTAGTGACAATGTCGAGGTGTGCCATTGTATAAACTCTGCAATAAAAGATATCGTCTCCCCTTTTTAAAACCTGCCCAAATTGATTTTCAGGCCTTGACAGTGGTTATAGTTTAAAACCACACAACACACACCAGTAACTGGCTCGACATACCAAGTATAACAAAATATACACTGGCCCAATCGGTAACATCTACATCTACCAATGAGTGAATCCGTAGTGTCATAATATCCACATACTTTAAAAATAATAATAATGAAAAATAAAAATGAACAAATGTGTCCAAGTAGCTGAGAATGTAGTCAGAGTATCCAGTTTAAATAGAAGCCGCCACACTTGACCAAAGCTAAATAATGCTCACTATTAAATACAAGTCACGTCATCTCAAATCTTAATTGAAAGTACTGTAACTTCATAGCTTCTACATGATTTGTTTCAGGCCACAAATGAAGAGAAAAACCAATATGTAGTTCCTACAATAGAACATATGCGTTTTTGTCACACCTAACCTCAACATTTTATTTTTCTTTTCTGATCCTCCCCAAGATCAACTGGGCTCCCCTCGAGCAACACGTCTCCCATTAAGAAGTGCTCGTCAACTTCGCCGTCACTTCGGTGGCTAGTCCGATTCAAAAACGATGTACTGTACGTCAAAATCAAAAGGCAGTTATGAAGACACTTCCTCTTACGCCTAAATCTCAGTGCAGCATTCACAGAAGCAGGGTGAAACCGGAGGCCTATGTTTTCTACAATGGTCCCCCACAGAATACGCTAGATTTGCTGACCATATTGAAAAGCAGAAGAGCACAGCAAAATAAAACATAACATTAATAATAAAGGTTTAAAACACGTGGAAAGCTGCCAAATTATTCATAACATGGGCTTTTCAAATTTTGCTCTGCTTTCCATTTCTACCCTCAAATGAACAGGAGGAAAAAAAAAATGATTCTGAAATGTCGCAGAACATAACGTACGTCTGTGTGCATGCTTTCGACAGTTCAATCCACATTTCTGCCCTCGGTAAATAAACTTTTATGCAGCACAGTGAACGTGAGGCCATTAGGAGCGGTTATACGGCCCCGTCTCAGACATGACTTCTAAGTTTGTTACACGGGTCATGCGTACGTTATGAGAATCTTAAAACACGATAAAGGGCATTTGTCCTTTCAGACTACACCCAGGAGCTCATTCTGTGATCGTTTCAGAGCAGTGGGTAATGTTCGGCACACGTATTCCAGACTTGTAGTTGGTGGCATAAAATAATATTGAACTGAGTATTGATGGAGTTCAAAACAATTTAAAACACTGAATAAAACGATCTCCAGACAATGAAATGAGCTATTTAAGATATATGTTAAGGTCAGCTCTCCAGCCACTAATTATACAGATGAAACATCACATCACATATGAAAAGGTATCGTCTTTGCCATTCCTAACTTACAATTCCACACACATACTAGTGTATAAAACCATATGGCAGCAAAACTAAAAAAAAAAAGAACAAAAACAAGCTATAACCACAACAGACATTTCTGGAAATTTGAAATTCTGTCCTTCTAGATGTTTTTTATATAATGGCTAGTTTAAAGCAATGGTATGTCTTTATTTTGTAAAGCATAAAATTCCACAGGATATTCTTTTTCGATACTGAACATAAAGACAGCTAGATAGTTGTAGTGTTTTACGTATTTTCAAACCATACTTAAATCTACTTAAAGGACTTCACGACGCACCTTCATACTCAAAGTCTCGTCGTTTGTGCTGCTTATGCAGATAATGGTTCAAGCCTTTCAATCCATGCAAGGTAAATGTGACTAACATGTCCTTCATTCCTAGGGCTGGGATTTCTATCCCTCAAGGGGGCATCTAGTACTCGACTACATCTTTAGTGAGTATGTGTGTGTATGGAGTGGGGGGTGGGTGGATGGAGGGTTTTGAAGCTGAGTTGGAAGAATTTAAGTCTGTCACTTGCAATAGAAGCAGAGTGACCGCTTGGAGCCGCAACAGATATTAGCTGGATTGAGCTGAGGGTTCGAAAGCCCTGGCTCAAATGAACAGCAAATGTCGGAGAATGGCGGCACAGAGCGTCATTGATCTCGCTTGGTGGAATGTTACCAAGCCCGGCGCCACGCGACTGAAAGAGGCGCTGAAATGGTAGCTAAATACAAAAAGAAATAATATAGAAAAATAAACAAATAAATAGAAATTAAGTAGTGGCACATCCATGGACATACAATTCTGATGTACTGGCATGTCTCATTGGAAAAAAATTAATCGATCAAATGGGAGACGAAAATGAATTTTGTCGATTATTGAATAAAATTAGCCTAAAAATGAAACATACGCAATACACATGACAGTGTTAAGGATCAACAGTCCTCTACTCCTTCCTTCACACTTATTCCCCCCTAAAGAATTCTTTAAGATTTTATTTTTCTGGGGAAAATGTTTATGGGGTATTTTGTCTTGACTATATCGCTCATTTACAGCCCGATGACATCACACAGAAGAAGCGTCGTATGGAAAACTGAAAGCCTTACAGTGACGGGAATTCTTGAGGGGTGGAAAAGATGGAAGGCAGCTTGTACTTACAAGGCCTACTCACAGTATAGAAGTGCGTTTCATATAACATTTTCGGTATGGTCGTGTGGGGGCAAGGGAGGATGCTCATTCGCGGCGGGATGGACGCACAGGGCCGCTGTGCGATTTTACCCTCATAGAGAAGCCAATGAAATGTAGACAAGGGGAAAGCTTTGGGGAATGTGGGTGGAGAGGGGGTGGTGGAGGGTGGCACTAGAAAATTTAAAAATAAAAAAAAATAAATAAAAAAAAATTCAGAACAAGGCACAGAATTGTCTGCAAAAATGGTCGAAACTGAACAGAATTTGTACCAGCAGTTTTGGGAGGTGTCTAAATGTTGAAGCGCGCTACAGTGATTTCTGGAAACGTCTCTCTCCCTCTCATTCTCCCATCCCACCCCCACCTCCCCGGGTCACATGGTCTAACAGATCTTCCCCTCCTAAGCTGCGTAGATTGAACTCGACGTCCTTCCGTCCTCCAGAATCCAATTTTCCCCCCGCATCCAGCCCAACCCATCCTCAATTCTCAATCCCACCCTAACCCACCCCACCATCCCCCACCCCCCCTTCCCCAAAT
>JAODKL010000038.1:18227469-18242832 GCA_026780765.1 Petrocephalus schoutedeni | reverse complement strand
GGTTAGGGGTGGGGGGGGGGGGCTCAGCTGCTGAAAGGCGCTTTTACGGAGTCATCAGCGAGCCCATCTCAGCGAGAACATCTCAGATGCGGGATCAAGCGGGGAAAATGAAAGCTGTTAGCTGACAGGCGGATGAGGCGGGACGGACCATCCCAGAAGACAAGGTCCCCAGCTCCGGGGAGGGCAAGGGATGCAACTGTGAGAGGTTTCAAACAGGATAACTTTTGAGCTGGCTCCTTACTGTGGTGTTGGAAGACATGTGATCTTTTTGCCAGCTTGAGAAACATTTGAACCTGAAACATCACGGGCTGCTACTACGGGAGCCACAGCGCTGCTGGGGGCAGAGCCGACGCCTAACTTATCTCCTTGGCTCCAAGGTTATGGTAGCCCGAAAGCGGGTGTCCCTTAACACGGGGATAAGCGTCGAACAGTGGGGAAATTTATATCTGGAGTGCATTTCCGAAGTGCCAATTATGCGCCCACAGTCACACACCGCTGTCATAAATAAAAGAGGACTGCGGTGGGGGGCCGGTGCTGCGTTGGGGAGGGGAGGGGGGGGTCATTTATTGAGACGGCAGCAAAACAAGTAGAAGCCAAATAAAAATGTGGAAGATGGAGATGCGGCCCTGTACCCACAAACAGAGAAAGATGCATGGCACCCATTACTGGAAAACCTACACGGCGATATATCCGGGGGGGTGGATGACCGAGAGAGAGAGGGAGAGAGAGAAGAGGAAGGCGACAGGAATTTGTTCATTGGTGGGGGGGGGGGTGAGGTGATTTGAATCTTTGAGGGGGGGTTCTAATGAGACAGCGGCGGCCGTAGCCAATTAGGGACCGGGCAGTGGGGCGACATCGCGACAGGCGGCTATTACTCCGATTTAGCTTCACCCCAGATGCCAGGTCAGGTGACCTGCCAGCATGACCTCCGGAAGAGCCTACGGCACCGGGCTCGCGCTAATTACCGCCACTATGGTGCGCGAACCGGCGGGACCTGACAGAGTGGAGTGCATTTGACAGCAGATTGGGGGGCATCTCTGGATCGATTCCGGAGCACGGGGACTGTGGCGGAACCACATAAAGGTCACAAATCAAGACAGGCACAGCATCGTCGCATTTCATGTTTGTAAAACTGATTTATTTTTATTTATTTATAGAATAAATAACCCAACAGTACACCCATGGCGGCATCTTGGAAAAATAATAAATGGAAATTGCAACAGGGTCCAGCTAAAGAGCTAAATGGTCATTATCTTGCACCATTCTGCTAGGGAGCCCCGATGGTGAGGGCCAGTCAATTATCCCCCACTCTCTCAACGCTAACCTGACAAGTGCGTTGGCAGGGCGTCCTTTCGCCTGTTCACACTCCCCCCCCCCTCCACACACACAGAGGCTTAAGTGGCCAAGTTTGGAACAAAGAATACCATAACCTTGGAGCGGATACAACAATGCCCTTGGCATCCAGAGAGGGACGAACACAGAATGGGGGAGTGAAAGAAAAAAAAAAAACATGGTGGGTGGCGCCGTGACACACGAAAGCATAATTATGGCCGCGCGTGCCTGCGTGCAGCGCCTGCTATAGATGGCAGTCAGACACCCGTGGATTGGATAGAGAGTTATTTTGAAGTTCTACGACGGGTGTTCAACCATGCGTGAGCCACAGATGTCCATTAGTCTGAGCAGGCAAAAATCAGAGACAGCTGAGAAGGGGGCCTTTATCTTGCCTAGCTAAAAAAAAAATCAAAATAAAAAATAGTCCTTTACTGGATCGGAGTAGCCGCACTCTGGTATTTATACGTACAGCTGCTCCATACCAACCCAACCATAACCAACATTTTTCTTCTACCCCCCCTTCCCACCCCTCCCAAATGCGAGAAATCAACGTCTAACTTGCCGCTGCGAGTGGCCGAATCGATAAGTTAAACTGCCGGGGGCCGGATCCCACTTCTGTGACAACGTTCCCGACGTAGCCTGAGATAAATAAATAAAGAAGGGAAAGCGGCAGCCCCATGAAACGAGACGTTCGATAGCGCAGGGGCATCACCATGGAGACGGCGGGTGGCGGAGCCGGGAGAGAACCTGCCTCTCCACATCACTGGGGAGATTTGGAGGGAATAAACCATAGCTAAGCCCGCTCTTAATTTCGACATCAGAGATGTCACTCTCCGTCCTGCTCTCCATCCATGCGTAAGTGTGGCTCACGATATTAGTCACGGACGCACACTTCGATCCCCGTGTGGTCTCGAAAATGACCAAGAGGCCTCACACTCACGAATGCATTGCAAAAAAACTAATAAACAAATAAAAAATTATATGCTGTCCTGATGACTGTAAGCCCCCCGATACAGGCTTGATCCAAGCACAGAAAAACATTCCCGCACCCCCCCCTGGTAAAGACAATGCGCGATCAGATCACCGGACCAAAACGCAGACAAATCAGGCTCCTGCAGGGATGATAATTAACAGGATACGATTTCCCTGGACTTTCACTTCACTTTGCCCCGTTTCATCTTTGTGTATGAGCCCTGTCCCCCCCAACCCTGAGCTAAAACGTTTGCAGAACCTCCCGAATATGGTTTTGCGAGCCGAGCAGTCTGGGGGAAGCGGCTGACAGACAGGCTTACCGTAATAATAAGGTCTCCTGTTTGGAAAAGCCGAACGCGCGGGCGGTGGCTTTGAGTCCCCGAACAAAGGCCTCCGAAATGACAAAGTGAAATGAAGTGTGTTCAATCAGCCTCTTTCAATGTGAACGCTGCACGGGGACCACGCCTGAGCGAGCCTGCAAAGGGACAGCACAGTCAGGCAGGCCTGGCAGGGCCGCTGAACGCAATCTCCCAGCGAAATCACACGCCCGTCCGTCCGTCCGTCCCGCCCCAGAATCGGCGAGAAGTCCGCCTCATTTGCCGTGAAGAAAAACGCGCAGGGCCGCCGATAACTTGGCCTCTAAACTGGCCCGCGTCGCCATCCCACAGCAAACAGGTGCAGTTACTGTGACATAAATGCGGTCGGTTTGACGGGAACGCTGGCGTGCATTTTGGGAGACGATGTGCCTAAAAAAGGAGCAGTGTTTGTGTACAAGTGAGCTTTAAGCGATGCTACGCTCCCTCTACATGTAGCTACAAAGGAATAAAACATGCTGCTGTTCATACATGGAGGGAGAAACTGAAGTAAATCACAGATAAGAGGAAAACAGAGAACCGGAACAGCAAAACATGAAGAGCTTTGTTGCGCTGAAGTGCTAGTTACTCTTAACCCCATCTTCTACTTAACCGCAATCTGATTCCCTTCCCGAGAAGGCCCTCGCCCCCACAAACGCTGCCAGGTCATGTAACAATAGCAGAGCGGGAGTTATTTTCACAAACACCCCACATCTCCCAGCATCTGCAAACCCCTGTAACAGCAGTGGTGGTTGTAAAATGTTACAAAACATTAACGTTTAAACAGTAAATTACAGCATGATCACTGGTGGCCTGCTAACGCTGAATACAAATTACGGTTTATGCAGCAGGACAGAATTAACAACCTTAATCCTGCCACAAACCTTGAGAGTTAACAAGTGACTGTTTAACGAGTATAAAAAATGTATGATGTTAACACAGGAAATGACATTTTACGCTTCTGAATGAGTCGGCAGTGAACTCGGGAGGAAAGGTTCATTGTAAAATAACTTCATTGTGTTGGTAAGGGCTTTAGTACAAAATGTCTACCGCTCCATTCTACATGCATTTTAATACAACTGTTCAACTGAAAAAAATAATATAATAAGTTGAGGATTTTGACACGGTTGGTTTTGTTGCCAACTTCCTTTTCGACCCATTGGCAAGGGGACATCTTAGTGACTCACACAAAAGGGAAGGAGAAGAGCTGAAGTAAGACTCGTGACAAGCCGGAGTCACAGCAACATTCTGAGTTTCGTCCTTCACAGGCTAATAACCCACTATTGTGAGTCACATGTCAAAAATCACCCGAGTACTTAAAGAGAGCAGATGCTCCCATACTTCTAATGAAAGTCAAACAAAAGATATATATTCTGTCTGAAATAGCAGGTTCCCTAAATAAAACTTGTGTAAATATATATGTTAACTCTATGATATGCAATGTTCTTCAAAATGGCATCAACCTTCTGACAATGCCGTAAAGGTCGCTAATGGATACTGACATAAAATGAGATAACTGCTAAACTTCAGCAGTGTCTTTTGTTTGCAGCCAGTTCATTCACTGGTGATTGAATTAAAGGGAAGAAAGCGAACCTCTAAAACTTCTAGACATTGTACTCAAATAATTACACCAAGTGAAAAAACGTCCATGATGAGGCAAACCTCAGAAGTCCTCCCCCCTTGTCCTCACTGATGGCATATACAGACGCTCATATACATGACTCCATGCCAAGTCATCTTTCCGTTTGCATGAGATTAACAGTCCAGCAGAAGAACTCACAACACATCATCCCAGGTGGGAATGGCATGTTGGGTGGCCCTCCCAGTATTACTCTGCAAGTAAATCACCTGCTTGGCGTAGCACTTGGAAAAGCAGCCAATGCCAAGAAACCTCATTCACACTACATAAACGAGACTTAAGACCTTGGTGTTCAACTACTGAGTTGGCGTCACCAGTTGTACAATACACTGTTTGTTGGGTTCAAGGCTCTAGGAGTTGAATGCCTGTTCTGTGGATCAATTGATTTCCTTGTGTGCGTAAACACAAACATGTTGAAGGTCATAACATTCAAAACAGGACAGATTACGTCCACCTTCACGAGAAGCCAAGGCATCAACAATTTGACCAAATATCTTTCCCAAATAAGACACTACAGCAAACAAGTATTTACTTATTTATTAAAGAAAGATTACACCTGCACACTTGCCTCTGCAGTAGACAGCCTCAGTGACATCAGGTGTGAACAAAATACAGTGTGGAAGGCCATGGAATATTTCTGAGTGAGAAGTAGCTATGGGTTGTTTCTCAATGTTTAGAAGAATCCGATCAAACAGCCTTTTTGTGTATCTGGGGATGCAACTACGATGACCTAGAACATCACAGAAGACATAATGCCTTCTGACCAGCTTTCTTACGTACCAGGGCTCTCACCAAGACTGTGCCACCATTTGGTTTACACAAATTGTGGAAGCACCTGTGCGTTCCAGTCGTCATGGGAACCAGGAGAGGACCCCCCCCCCCTCCCAAATCTGTGCGCTAGCTGTAAACGCCTGCATTTAAATACCTTTTTTAGCTCAGTCAGAACACTGCTTTGGCACCGAATGCTGCGGGGAAAGCTCTTATAGGCCTCACAAACAAACATACACACACACACACACACACACAATAGCTACGCCAATTAAGTTTAGGCAACGATATGAAGGTCATCAGCACACAGAGCAGAAAGATGACGGTTGCAGCGCGTGGCGTGTGAGCGGAGGATAGGCGGCCGGGATACCCACCGTGAGCCGCCGGCTCTGTGCTGGACGCGGCGTCTGAGCACGCAGCGAGCGAAGGAGGGGAACAGGTGGAACGGCATGCAAAAAGAGGGAGAATGACAACAATGGGACCCATAAGGCATTGCAAGACACTGTTACATGACAAAGACCAAAATCTGACAAAAAACAAAGAAATATAGAAATAAAACACATCAAACAACAAAATGAAGCTCATCACAGACAGAGGACAGCTATCAGCAAAAAGATAAATAATAATAATAATAGTTTAAAAACAACATGGCTTAAAAAAGTGCAGAGTCATCAACAGTTCTCAATTACTCATGTAGATTTGCTGAATCACATAATAGAGTTTGGGCGCTGTGAAACAAATTTGAAAAAATAAAATGTGCTTCAATGAGCAAAATTCTTAATGTATATATATATATATATATATATATATATTTATTATTTGTTTTTTTAATCTAAACATACTTCTTGATGTTTGACATATTTCACATGTAGATCTACAATTCAGAGTTACAAAAAATCTGGATTAAAAAAATTGGTCATTTCAGATGACACCTTCCTGAGCTTTGAACAAATTCAACTGCTTATGAAATATAAAAGGGATTAAAATACATGTCAGTGGCTAATAATAAATAATACTAACAATAATAATAACAGCAACAATTATTGGAAGAAGTTACATAGAACTGTCCCATAGGAAATCACACAGCCATTTTCCAAGATTCCGTTTACTGGGATGTGTTCCACACTCCTGAACTGCATGCCTCTGTAACAGCGTGAATAGTCAGAGCGGGTGAGCGATCCCGAAATCGAGCCCCACCGAGCCCTGTCCTGCGATATCGACCCAGTTATACGCGGCTCCTTACACCTTTTCTGGCACCGTGCAGTGGGGGAGGGGAGCGACTCCGTAAGTAAAAGTTGACAGGGAGACGTACGAGACATCTTCCCAAATCGGCACCTCAGGGCACAGGAGGCAGAATTCAAACATATCAAGGAGGAGAGAGAGCCATTAAAGGGGGCGTGGCTTATATATGATGGAACCTGTCATGGCGGTAAAATTCACCTTTATTCGGATCCCTTTCCAATGAGATTAAATCACATCTAATGGATTCATGGCCGCTGCCTTTGACATTTTTTTTGACAGTTAGCTAGTTCTGACACTACATCTGACACTTTTTTGCTTATCTGAGATCTACATGGCAAACCAAGACATAAATGCCTGACATACATTAACACCAATGAGATGAAGGCCGAGTCAGATATGTAACTGTGAGATGAAATGTATTTCCAAATTCAGATTTGCTACCTTTTGCCCAAGAAATGCCTCTGGAACATTTCGCTGAAGGCCAGTCAGGGGTGTAGGGTCAATACTGAATATGATGAATAGCGAAAAAAAGAAAAGAAAAAAAAACAAACGGTAAAATTGCCATGCATCCA
Organism: Petrocephalus schoutedeni; assembly: GCA_026780765.1. Lineage (NCBI taxonomy): Eukaryota > Metazoa > Chordata > Actinopteri > Osteoglossiformes > Mormyridae > Petrocephalus > Petrocephalus schoutedeni. The sequence continues at coordinate 18,235,954 of JAODKL010000038.1, read as the reverse complement.
TCCTCTTTTTTAATAAACCATTATGCAACATGGAGTCAAGGTGAGCCAGAAGCCTACCACACAAAACCTACAGCAGATGGGCAGGGACATTCACATTCACACCATTCGGAGATGAGGATGTGCCTACGTCACACATCTTTGGACTGTGCAGGGAACCAGATCCATAAACTCACATGGAACCAGAGGCGGGCCTTGACCCCACAACTCCGATGGTGTGACGCCACTGTTACAGACTGAGCCGCTGTGCCCCACTAAATTGCTAATGAGACTACTAAGAAAATATCTAATCTCTGCATTTGTATAATACGAATATGCAATATATGCTCTGTATCACTGCTTCCCAATCCGGTGCTTGGGGACCAACAGACAGTCCACGTTTTTGCTTCCAGCAGGGAGCTTGGAGGGAGCAAAAAAGTGGACAGTCTGGTAGATAGCTCAGAAGGAGCAAAAACCTGGACCGGCTGTGGATCCCTAAGGACCGGATTGGTAAACATTGCTTTGTATCATGCACTGTAACGGCTTTGTTTGTAGAAGCAGTAAAGTCCCTTGAAAACTCGCCAGCACCTCTTCCTCTGCTGCTCACATAAAGAAACATGAGACGCACTGAGGTTCATGAGGGGGCACTGCAGTAGCACCTCCCCTGGGAGCTAAACCCAACAGCTTCAGTTCTTCAGCTGGTACAGCAGGTTGCCGTTTCATGTCACCCTCTGCGGTTTCGCTCAGGTTCACTCCAACAGGGAAGGTCACCGAAGTGGACTTAAGTTCAAATAAGCAAAACTCCAGAGGCTCCCCTGCTGTTCTGTCATTACAACGCCACAATTATTACTGCGCCACCATCACTAGCCCTGATATTACTACTGTAGTACTGATATTACATTATTGCAGTGCTGTCGCTAGCCCCAATATCATTACTGTGCTGCCATCATTACTGAACCACCATCGCTAGCCCTGATATCAGTTCTGTAATGCCATCATTACTGTACCGCCATTGCTAGCCCAGATATCATTACTGTAATGCCATCATTACTGTACTGCCATTGCTAGTCCTGATATCATTACTGTAATGCCATCATTACTGTACCGCCATTGCTAGCCCTGATATCAGTACTGTAATGTCATCATTACTGTACCACCATCGCTAGCCCTGATATTATTACTGTAATGTCATCATTACTGTACCACTGTTGCTACTGCCCGATCTTTACTGCGCCGCCATCATTACTGTACCAGCATTGGTACCTTGGCATTATTACTGCACTACCTTTTCTACTCTACCATTACTTTCATCTCCCTTTACTATCCCACTGTCAGCACTCCATAAGCATTATTAGAGTACTGTAATATTGTACCACCTTTACCACTCAACTAGCATTTACTAGCACTACAGTACTGCTATTAACTGCTATTTCCACCATTATTACCCAGTTTGATTACTGTATCACCATTCTAGAACTAATATTACAGCACCATCATTACTTTACCACCAATACTTCAGGTGGGTTGAGGATTCTCGGTACTCCCAACAAAAGTGTAGAAAGAGAAAAATCTTTGCAAGAGGCATACTAAACAAGGCAAGCTGTTTTACAGGACTCTCCATTTTCCATCCTCTACTCTAATTAAGGGTCTGAAATGTTTCAGCGCTTCAGTGTGTGTTTCCAGTAGTGCAAGCAGCTGTTCATAAGACAAATCGACCTCATTATCATAATAAACTAACAGATACCTGATGGATTATGAAGTGCCCAATCAGCGCTAAGTGTTAATTCATAGCCACACCCCCACAGGTGCTACCCATACGAAAGCAAAACTAGAGAGAGACCACACAGAACACAAAACATAAGACAACTATCACCCCCACCTCTACCCCCATCCCTATCAGGCTGGGGTGCATTTCCCAAAAGCTCCCATTATCAGCTTACATAGCGGGACTCATTCAGTTGCATGGGTCCAACTATGTAAGTTGCTAACATAGTTAGCAACTGTCCTTTGGGAAACGCACCCCTGGTTAAAATGGAAAACAGGACTCCTCGTGTTAAAGAGGGACAGCGAGAAATTACTCCAATCCCCCAGACAAACTGCCGCGTGTCAGATGGGGGTCAGGTACTGAGGACACGTCCTGTTGTTGGCAGAGCCCATTACTGAGCAGTGGAACAGCAGCGCAGTCAGGCGATGAGTGAGCCGACGAGTTGCGGTTTCCCGTAGAGCACCTGTGCACCTGACAGCACGGGTCACCCCCTCTGACGATGACGGCGGCTCGCGGCCCTTTCGTCCTTAATTGTTATGGTGTCTCCGTACCACCCTCCTAGGGGCTTGGAGAAAACTGGAGCTGCCAGACGAGCTACCCAAGGCATGCAGGGCTCTCTCGAAGCAGAGCTTTTCGCAGGTTAGCGCAATGATACCAACCGAGTCGAAAGTTCAGCTCGAGAAGGTTGTCAGGACAAATGATTTTTGGTGACACATCTCTGCTCAGCTCGACAGTTTGTGAATGCTTAGCTTTAAGAGGGCTACAAATGCAATTAATCAGATCTTGTTTTGCTTACGTGCAGTGGTAGAGTGTCTTGCAGATGTAGCGTCTGGCTAAAAAGGCAAACGAGGAAGGTGGTGGGGGACACGGCATCTCTGAAAGCGACGGCAGTCAGTGTCAGGGGTAGGGGGCTGGCCTGCCCTCCTTCTCTGCTCTGCTGAAACCTTCTTATGAGCACAACGGTAATCACACACCTCCAGAGGTGTCAATATCCCCGTGAGCACTGGTGTAGCATGGAGACGCACCCACGCTAGACAGCATTCCACCGTCTCTCCGGCTCACGCGAGCCAGACAGCTAGCTGCAGTGCTTGGCTGGTTTGAGCGCAGGGCACTGATTACCTCCTGCCTGGTTTATGAGTCCCATCTCCTCCGAGCTATCATGGAGTGCAGAGCTTATTGGGAACATTCCACGTTTGCATGATGCTAAACACGATAAATCCATACGGATGATGTTTACTGGCAGCGTGTTGCATGGCTGCAGCTGTGGAATACTATTGACCTTTCGTGAATTATTCTGAGGATGTGTTCATCCTTGAGATATTAGACCGTTAGAGAAATTGGATACTCTATCGCACATTTGAGTGCAACACATTTTCTAAAGCCAGTTTACCAGATGGTGTTTATGCAATTTAAGCCTAGAAGAACAGGCATTCCTTGATTGTTTATTTCATTGATTAAAAATCACAGCCTGATTGACAATTGGTTTACTTGTTTAGTATACTTATCTAACAGCTTTTTAATTGCCCTTTAGAATAATTTGACAATTAGGGTAGCTATTCAGATCGTCACTTTCATAATCCTAAGCTTATAGCGCAGGGGAAAACAGCCTGATTTTCCGTACTCCCTAGAAAGACAACACCGGAGAATTTTTTGACTTTAGATTTCGTCTTGGTTTTTTTGAACTTGGGAGGGGTCTGGCAGAGTGTTGTCACCATGACTACAAAATTGCAATTTCACAACAGCAGGGACCGACCCGGAATGCATACAGGTAAAGCGGGCCTGTGTCTGTGTCTCCAGGGCGGCAAAGGACAACACCAGGTATGCTTTGATTATTTTCATTATTATTTTTTTCAAAAAAAGAGTGTGGGTGAGAGAGTGAGAGTGAGAGGGAGAGAGAGAGAAAGAGAAAGCTCAGTCTTTGATCAAATTCGTAGAAGCTATTAAAAGAAAATAAGCACTTTCCCAAATATCGATAAACATCAATTTCGGAGCTGTGTTTATTAGAAGGGGGGAAAAAAGGTAATACAAATACGAATTAATGACATTGGTCCACGTGGCAAATAACGGTGACCAGGACCCTTCCATTTAGCCATTTATATTTCAGTATAAATGGCAATTTAGTCATCTCGAAATGTCACCTCCAGAAGCTGCAGAGTACTTTAGCCCTACGTTAGGCTTTAATAGATTTTTTTAAAGTGCAGTATACCCCATTCCATTTCTCTTACAGCCAGTTTATCAAAAATGTATTAAATTTCTAAGTGGCCTCTACCCCCGTGAACCACTAAATTCATTTGGTGCCGCTGATCTATAACCGTCCACTATGTGAATAAATGGGGGGAGGAACTGGGGAGCACGACGGTCGTGAGGAACCGGATTTTTCATAAATAAATACACAGAAATGTCCATAAATAAAGAGCTGAAACGGATAAAGATCATACAGATCGATGGCACTGCTTTTAGGCTGCTTCCAAAGTATATCAACTCAATTAAGTGAGACGGAACTCACTCTAATTGACTCCTGTTACTCTGTCGCTAATTTAGCCTTGTCTCTGTTGACAGTATTTAATTTTGGGAGATTCAAGGGGGAAAAAAATCTGAAACCAGTGAAACCAGACAAAAAAAAAAAACAGTAATTGAATACCCAGTGAGAAACAATCTGTGATTATACTAAAGGAATACTAAACTTACATGGGTAACTCAAATTGAACCTTCTTGTTAAAGTCGACCATGGAAACAAACTAGAGAAGCTCTACACACACATACACAGACACACACACACACACATACACTAATACCAATCCATTCATTTCTATGGGAAAAACCTTATTCCCAATTATGAATGAAATCCATAACCCCTACCTAGCCCTAACCTTAAATAAAGAATTTAATTAATTTTAATTGATACTTTATTGATCCCCATGTAGGAATTCTCTTCTCACTTCCCCCAACCTTGTTATCCCAATGACAGCAAGCTTGGCCGTGAAAGACAGCCACCTCGTGCGGCGCCCAGGGAGCTGGGGGGTAAGGGCCTTGCTCAAGGGCCCCAAACATGCCAAGGCTGGGCTTGAACTGGCACAGAGGCTTAAGCCACAGAGCCACATTCTGCCCACAAATAACCAAGTAACCAAGTAACTGATTTTTATAAAATTGATCGAAATGGGGACCTGAAAAAATCTCCTTGAAAGTAAGGAAGTTTCAGGTTTTACCAAACTCTGGAGACATTTTGGTCCCCAAATATGATCTATGCAAACCCACACACACAAACAAACACACACACACACACATATATATATATATATATATATATATATATATATATATATATACACACATATACATATATACCATTTCCACAAAAAAAAGTTGGGATGCTGTGCAAAAACAGAATACAATGATTTGCAAATTGCAACACATTCCAAAAAAGTTGGGACAGGGGCATGTTTACCACTGTCTTGCATCACCTCTTCTTTTAACAACAATCTGTTAACGTTTGAGAACTGAGGAGAGCAGTTGGAGTTTTGAAAGTGTCCCATTCTTGCCTGATATAGGATTTCAAATGCCTAATAGTTTGGAATCTCCTCTGTCGTATATTTTTGTTCCGTGATGTGCCAAATTTTTTCAGTGGATCACAAGTCTGGTCTGCAGGCAGGCCAGTCTAGCACCCAGGCTCTTATAATATGTAGCCATGCTGCTGTAATATGCACAGAATTTGGTTTGGCATTGTGTTGCAGAAATTAACAAGTGAAAGAATTTTCACAGAAAAAGATATTGTCTGGATGGCAGCATATGTTGCTCCAAAACCTGTATATATTGTTCTGCATTAATAGTGCCCTCCCAGATGTGCAAACTACCCAAGGCATGGGCACTAATGCACCCGATACCATAATAGATGCTGGCTTTTGACCGGTCCACTGATAACAAGGATGGGTGATCCCTCACCTCTTTAGCCTTGTGGAGGCACAGTGCATGATTTCCAAAAAGAATCTGAAATTTTGATTTGTCAGACCACAGGAAAGTTTTCCATGTTGCCTCAGACCATCTTAAATGAGCTCAGGCCCAGAGAAGTCAGGAGCATTTCTGGATCATGATTAGATATGGTTTCTTCTTTGCATGGTAGAGTTTCATCCTGCATTTGTGGATGCAAACTGTGTTCACAGCCAGTGGTTTCTGGAAGTGTTCCATGCAGTGATTTCCACTATAGAATACTGTCCATTTTAATGCAGTACTGCCTGAAGACTCAAAACACACAGCTATGCAATACTTGTTTTCAGCCTTGACCGTTGCATACAGAGATTTCTCTGAATTCACTCAATCTTTTAATGATATTATGTACTGTAGATGATGAAATTCACAAGTTCTTTGCAATATTACGCTGAGGAACATTATTCTTAAATTGCTACACTATTTGCCCATGCAGTCTTTCATAGAGTGGCTCTCTGTGAGGTTCTTTTTATATCCAATCATCTTACTGACCTGTTGCCAATTAACCTAATTGGTTGTGAGATATTCAACCAGGTGTTTTGTTTTAGCATCACACTTAAAGTCTTTTGTTACCACTGTCAACTTTTTTTTAATGTTTTGCCGGCGTCAGACTCTTACTTTCAACATTTAATATGTTGTCTTTGTTCCATTTGCAATTAAATACAGGTTTATATGATTAGCAAACCCTTGCATTCTGTTTTTATTTACATTTTTTACTTTTGGAAACAGAGTTGTGTGTGTGTGCATGTATGTGTGGATTTGTAATTATTACAATGTCCCCACAATGTGATAAAAACCTGCTACTTTTTACCTTGTGGGATAACTTCAATTACATAAAAATCTGTGTCTGCAATCCAAAAAACTAAAAATCTCAAAAGTCTCATATCTTGTTTGGTTACTTATAGTGAAGTTTAGGACTGGGTAGGGGTTAAGGGTGTCATGATTGGGTTAAGGGTTATGCCCATAGGAATGAATGGAGTGTCCCCATAATGATAGGAATACATGGACTGTGTGTGTGTGTGTGTGTGTGTATAAGCTAAACTAAGCTATACAAGATCAGCTTCTAGCCATTCGTAACAGATAATGCCACAGAGGGAAATTAATTTCTAAAATTTGTCATTCTACTTACTAAAAAATTCACAGCGAGTTAACCGATTAACATCTCCAAAAGTTTCAGTGATGTTAAGAGCATGTGTTGTTTATATTATTAAGTTTTACAACAGATCAATCAACACGTGCTTAAAAAGCACGGATTTTATTTTTTACTCCATCCATCTACATGACCCATCCGGGACCACAAAGGGCCCCTGTAATCTCCTGCTCAGGCCAGACGGGATCCGGGCCGAGATCCTGATAAGATTGTGGAGCATGGAGAAGAAGCAGTGGTACATTTTGAGAGAAATGTGACGGGAATGGGTTTTTGACAGGCCGCGCCTGACAGCCCGGCGGGGGGAGGCCGCCCCGCTCTCCTGAGGGACCTGGTTATTGCTATCAGCAGAAGAATCTTATCAGGCCTGGCTGCCCGCAGTTTCTCATCACACACACACACACATGCGAGTGTGAGCGCGCATGCACGCACACACCGACACACACAACACACGCAAGCTCACTTCTTAAGAAAAAGATGGCAGGGGGAAGTGAGGGGAGGGGCGGCTGAAGACTGGAGACAGAGCCTGGAGGTAGGGTCGGCTGGAGGTACTGTACCTTGGGCGGGTGCTGGCATGGTAGTGGTTTGGCTAGTGGTGGTGGTGGTGGTTGGGGGTATAGAGGTGGTGGTGAGAACATCTAGATGAGAAAAACAAAAAAAGACAAATGATACAAATGAACAAATAAACCATGAAGGAATAAAATGCACCACACAGGGAAGGGAAAACAATCAAATACTAACATATACAAATATATATGGGTGGGGTCACCTGGGCTCTGGCCCCAGCTGAAAGCTGATTGGCCCACACCTCTGTTATTCACTGGTTCAAAACATATCATTGGCTAATGATAAGGTTAGCCCCACTGTATGAATTATGCTCCCTCTTATAATATGGTCCCTCTTATAACTTAATAAATCCTAGAATCACCCCTACAATGGTATCTTTTGGTCTTGCTGTCAATGTCGCTGCCACATCACCTCCCCCTGTGCCGTGTAATTAGCCAGGCCAGGGGTCCAAGAAAACATATTCCAAACGACACACGACCCGAACATCGAAGCATATTTTTCCGACCTTGACCCCATAATTTACAAAACATAAATAATATAAAATACGGCGCCGCGACTAATGACAGGAAGCAGTTATGATATGAAAATTCATGCACGATACACAGAGGAGAGCAAAATGAAAAAAAAAAAAAAAAAAACAATAGAAGGGCCACCGGCTGATTAGGACCGAAGGCCAGCTCCATTACTGCATGTATTACCATATAATTTGACTCTTTTCGCCCCCTTTGCTAATTATGGAAGTCCCACTGCGAGGGCGTGTGCAAGTGCAAGTGACCGGCCTCCGCTGATAAGTCCTGACACTAAACACACTTAGCGGAGTGCTTATGTATGGCTGGCATAGCGCGGACGGGCATCAGGCGGCGAGCGACAAACCACACACACACACAAATGGAGTGTCACAAGAAAAAAGTTACCTAGGGGGGAAAAAAAAACGCAAAAACAAGACCAAAGGAGAAAGGAGAGCTCGTATTTGCATCCAGACGGGATACAGCAGTTACATTTGCATGGTGGGAGCCGTCCACACTCGGCTTGGGGGGGGGGGGGGGGGG
>JAODKL010000038.1:18214069-18227369 GCA_026780765.1 Petrocephalus schoutedeni | reverse complement strand
GGGGGGGGGGGGGGGGGGGGGGGGGGGGTCTTGAAAGCCAGGCGGCCAAAGGGTAAGGTGTCGGAAAGGAATGGGAAGCTGTCAGCGAAGTTCCAGAATCGACACAAGGGTCTGAAGCGCTGTAAACAACTGGCCCAGTCTGGACCTGACAGCCCAATGCCAAGGGTGGGGATGTATCTACTGGCCAACAGGGCTAATTCAGCGAAAAATGTCGTCCAGCATGCATTTCTTGTTTTTATTATTATTATCATTATTATTGTTATTAAAATGACTTGCCTCAGGTGAGCGGGCGAGCTTAATTTCCAGCCCCTTCCGACGCCATCTTTCCATCTAACCTTTCTCTCACTCCCTTCTCTCACTTTCAGTTTCTTTTTCTTAAGGTTCTTCTTTTCACGCGATTGCCGACGAGCCTGCGTCTTCACGCCAGATGGCCCCGCACGGAAAAAGATGGCACGAGTGGGAGAGAAATCCCGATGGCCCAGCTGGATAACGTGGCGGGCGCGTAAATGGGAACGACGTCGCGGGACGCACGAGACAAATTGGACGTCATGCAAAAAATATGTAAAGTCCCCGGAATCGCAGAAAACACGTGAGCCGGTTGACAAAGACTTACAGCAGCCTTCTGAAATGATAAACTCCGGTCCTGCATTATTAATGGAGACTACTGATGTAAATACTATTTACCGTGTGTTATTCTGTCTGTTTAATTAATCTATTCTTTACGACATTTTAAAAGCCCTACTCAAACTAATGGTGATCTATTCTCCCGGGGCAGGGCGGTGGAGGGGGGGGGCAGATGGTGAAGGCATTTATTTTTCACTGGAAATTCAAAACAGGACGATACTACGTAGCCCACCCCCCCCATCAGTTACTCCAGCTGATGGCGGACCACATAAGTGCTAGACACAGCAGGACGAGCCAATGAGATTTCTAGAAAGCGAAAGAAGCAGTATAATTGGCTTTATCTTGTTATGAACTGTGAATACTCAACAGATGTTTAGGATCACCAGTGTCAATGGCTCATTAAAACCTGGCAAGGAGGAAAAAAAAGACATTGTATCCCTACAGTAGACAGTGAGTTTGAGCATGCAAATGCTAAAAATCGCTGTCGGGGGGGTGGGGGATGACATATTATATCAATGGGCTTATCGACTTTCAAATTACTCAGGGTACCAGAGTGTCACTGTGATGTGTTTGCTAAGGATGACTGTGAATCTTAGCTAGCGGGCTCATTAAACACGTGCTGGGAGGATGGGAAATAACCCCACCCACCCGCCCCTCCATGCAATAAATACAGGTAGGTTTAATGCAGGACATCAAAGAATCTGTGATTCCAGGGCACTCCCAATGGTCACGTGTGGCAGAATTGGGGGGGGGGGGGGGGGGGGGGGTTCCAAGGGGTGAGGAGAAAACATAAAACAACAATCAAGCTAATAGACCGGTTACCACTAGGCATGGCATAGGGGTGTGTGTGTCAGTGTGGAGGGGTGCTTAGCATTTTGATTCTCCTACCTCACCTCGCCCCAGCCGCATTGTCTCTTTTGTTGTCAGCCAAATTTACATATTTGTTTGGGGGTGGGGGGGGGGGCTCTTTATTCAGTTTGGCAGATCTCCTCCGACAGCATGAAAATACAAAGGAATTATCGATTCAATCCTCTCATCATATCCTCTGCTCCGCGGGTATGAAAACCGGAGGAAGCCCTACATTGATATTCCCCCGGAGCACCTGCCGGCCTGTAAGCAACCTGTTTGTTCTCTTCCAATGTCTACCGGGCCTGGTGATTGTGTGCGGATCGAGTGCCGGGGGGGTTGGCAAAGTGTATGTGAAATGATAATGAAATGCTGGGAAAGCTCAGAGACGCACGGCGAACGGACGGACGTGCACACGAGAAGCGGCAAAACAGGGAGCCCAGCCTGTTCCTTACCCAGCGTACCTGTTGAGCGAGGACCGGATGAGGCTTCTAATATTAGTGCCCTAAAACTGCCATCTGTGTGTTATGACACACGAGATTGATGGGTCCTTTCCTGATTTGCCAATTAAGTGTGGGGGGGGGGGAGAAAGCTGAGTTTCTCTGGAAACGCTAATGACATGGAAGCTTATTAACAGCCAACGGCACACCTGCAGACAGCGCGCTTCCCATTTAATCAAGGCAAGACATTTACGTGTTAATAACAAAAAAAAAATCTCGGATTTATCAAGAAAACATGTCCTGTTGAGCGAATAATTTTTTACTGTGGAGGCGCAGGACTGAGATGTACGTGTTGAGTTCGTTACGAATGAGTAACAACACACACGTTCGGACGGATGGAAGTGGAGGATTTCGTCACTTGACTATAATTAGCTCGTTCCAACTGCCTCTGAATTAATCTAACGATACGACTTTTCTTATTATTTTCCCAGCTAATAGAAATGTCAAATCGTAATATTTTTTCATAAAGGGGTGCACAAAAACGTGGCAGAATTATGCCTATGCAATCAAACATACAACATCTATAAGATTATATCCTGTCCATTCACAGTTAAAGAGCCTTTTTTGCTTCCCAGTCCTCTAGGGCGGTGGTTTCAGTCTCTATCACAATCCTTTGCAAAGCTTTACAACCCTGATCAGCAGAGGGCTGGCACACAACAGCAAAGAAAAGCAGATAAAAAGCCTCCTTCAGATAAGACTGAACTTGCCAGGGAGGTAAATTAACTCAATTATAATAACATACTGATGGCTTTCGTCGGTGACAGCAGAGCTGTGCATTGTCGTTGTCTTTGAATCTTCAAAACTGTTTTGAATAAGAGTTCTTGGCCAAGAGATACAGGCACATCTAAGACAAATATAAAGGAAGTAAGGGGAGGTTCTCCAAAGCTTCTTAATAAAGTCCAAAACAATTAAAATCAGAAATAAAGGGTAAAGTTGAAAACTAGAAGCGATGCAAGGACAGCGTCAGACCAGAGCGAAAATCATGATAAAGACGGGATGCAACAGGCTACATCCGAGCTTGGGAGTCAGGCAGTCTTCCCCGTGGCCCCCCGCCAGATGAACACCGTGGGCGGTAAACCTGAAGTAGACCGAGCATGCATCATAGATTTTTTTTAGGACAGGCGGCCTAAGGCGCGTTTTACAGCATGTCCTAAGTTAAGGGGCCGGACAATACCGGCGAAAATTCCCAATAACCGTGTGTGAGGAGCTTCGGTGGATTAGAATCGGGACTGAAAGTGACAGACGCGGGAGAGCAGAGCAATAAGGAATGAGCCGCGTGGTAGGGCTCGGTTATACGAGGTTAGAACAGCTCAATAACCTTGTTAGGTTCCTCTGGGGTCGGCGTAGCTGTACCGCAGGGCGTTCTGGGCAGCCGCTTTACAGATGCATCTCGGTAAATACATTTTTCACTTTAACCGATTTAGTCTTTGCCTTGCCGTGTCCTCCATCACTTACATCCTACACAGCACAGGAACAAGCACATAACGAAAAACTCCCCCAGCAGAGAGGCGCCCCCTGCTGGAGGGGCTGTGCGGTAATTCCATAAACGATGGGCCAAAATGTCCTGTAGGGCAAATTTTTTAGCAACTTATCTAATTATTAAAAATCTTCAGGGGAATAATTTTGGCTGAAGAGTTTACAGGAGTGTTTTAAACTTTAGAGTTGTTCTGTAAACACTATCATGCACACCTATCGCTTTAAGAAATTTTAAGTGCATGTATAATTTTTTTCATTTAATTAATGATAATATCTTCTGCTCTCAGGGTACGAGATATATAATTTAATTAATGATTTCCTACCACAAAAAAGAGCAAATATATTTCCTGCACTCACTCAGCCAGGGATATATTTCTAAATGATATGGATATAATATTAAAACAGTTAAAGCCACAATATTTTATGAGAAATGCATTCATACATGGAAGCATTCAAAAATATAATAGACGTAATTTTCTAAATAAACCTCTTTGTTAAGGTGACTGCTCCAATAGGGATCTGTCCTTCATCATCCAAGAAGAGGAAATCCGGGAGAGCACTGCTTGATGGGGAAAATCTCGGCTCGGATCTAGATCGGCTACACGTCAACGCTGCCGTTCCCGTAATAAGCAGATGTCAGCCCCCAAATTGAAGAAGAAGACTTATAAGAGCAGGGCACAAACAGATGTCACCATGCTCGTCTTTTGTATGTGGCGCGCTTGGAGAATATTCTGGGATGTCAGAGCAGTCTGTTAACAGCCCCCCAACTCTGGTTTCGGGGGCTGGTGGAAAGGGGGGGGGTGTCACAAAACATGACGCAAGATTAAGCACTGACAGCCCGGGCCGGGAGTACTGCTTCCACATTAGCAATTCTAATGTTCGACATGAGTCGCTGCTGCATCATGGCAGATATTAGAACGGGAGCAGACATCAAAAGTTATCAAAAGCGAGACAGCCCCTATTATGTTGGGAGCTGCTTTTAATGGGGGGCGGGGGGGGGGGGGGGTCTCGCTTAAGTCTCCCGCTAACAGGCCTCGCATCCTTCTTCCTTCCTGTCATGCTCGGAACCGCCGGCGCGCAGAGGGAACCGCAAGTCGCTGCCAGATCCGCGCTGGGAAACATACGCAAGTCCAACCTCTGCAGCCACAACGCCGAGGCAACTGTCTGACCAGCACACCAAACGCTGACTTGGAGGACACTGTGCTCATAATCTTCCCTTTCCAATCACACACACACACGCTTCTACATGGAGTACAAAATGCACTGTCAAATGGTGCTGCTTTCGAAAACTTTGTAGTACTGCAGTGTGGGCTTTGCAATGGGCCGGCATTTCAGACATCCCTACCGAGGCTAAATCTACCCTTAGTTTAAGTATCACTATTGTTCTGGTTTTCGCTTGCTTTAAGCAAAAGGACATTGTTAAATGAGCAATCTCTTCAGCCCTTTTACATTGTCTTTTATTGATACTTTGACGACCGAGACTCAGGAAATTTCAATGTAAATAGCCTTCAAATGCATCCCATATATTCCCAGAAGACTCTGTGGGAATTCTCGCTGGAAACAGAAACAGCTCTTAGCCACATAGTATTCAAAACATCCTACAGAATAAACAAGTCCAACTGTACCACAGAAGAAGAGAAACATAACCAATAGAGAAGAATTTAGGGGACCTCAGATGACCCTGTGAGGTGGAAGGGGAACTGATGATTCTGGGACACCATACATACCGTAAACATACAGGATGTAGTCATCATAGGACTCGCCCACCGAGTTGGATGCCACACAGCGATATGTTCCGTTGTAGGACTTGTTGAGGTTTTCGATGAGTAGGTCTGTGCCTGTTATCACAGCGTGTGATGGGACATCGTCGTCAACCTTCACCCAGTTGATATTCTGGGGCCTAAAAAAACAGACAGACAGGTATTACTCCAACAGGGGAAGAAAAATGAAACCCACATGCTGAGAATACTGTGCCTGGGACTGAAGATGGTACTGATTTTCAGTTTCCAGGTGCATCGCTGCAAACCTTGCAGATGCAGTCCTTATTACATGGGCTGTCAACAGTATTACGGGACGTCAAGATGGGTTTTTTAATGCATCATTCTGGGCTGAGTTTTCACATTCATATACTGTCCTCTACAATAACCAAGCCGCTTATATAATACACACATTCTACGCTTTTCCCCTTCACGGTACTGAGTGCACAGTACAAAATTCACTAAGGGAGACGTTACCGACTTTGTAAATTCAGTTATGCTCTCACAAGTTCTGGCACCATTGTGTTATTTCCCCCGAGCTGGAGAACGTTTCTTTTTCCTTCGTGTTGGCGTTTAAACTTATTTCTAACCATCTAAAGGGCTTGGGAAAAATACCCCCCCCCCAGCCATCCCCCAAAAACAATGATTGGTCCAAGCTCAATCACCGTCGGTTTTTGAGCAAGACTGAATTTTCCGTGTTCGGGGTATCCAGCGCAAAATACACACAGGGGAGATTTTTCGTCTGGAATCAACGTTAAATATATGTATGGCTTGAAAATACAGAACTCCTGCAACATGGGGGGAAAAATGACCTGGGAGAGAGAAGCTGAAAGAAGTGGTTTATTGAAAGGAGTGGATGGAGATGCATACGGGAGAGAGTGGCTGCATGAAAACCAGAGGTTAGACCCTGAATACAAATCAACAAGCGACTAAACCTCTAGTCACATTAATGGAAAATTACTTCCAATTTTCTGTACAGCTTATTGATTGCATTCTCATCTTTATAAATGAATTCGGCCGACGTCCATATCTCGACAGAATAGGCGCCGCGGGGCCAGGCACGGGACGCCACAAAAGAGCTCCGCCCCATCTTTCCTGTGCGAGGCCGAACCTCTGCTTCTTGATTTTGAAGCATGGTGAATCCAAGAGACGGAGGAAGGTCACATTGCTTACTAGGCGGCGTGGCGTAAATTATGACGGATGGTATTAATATTTCCACACATGGCAGAGTAATCCCAGTCTGACTCCACTGGGCTTGGTCAATCAGACCCTGTTTTCCTGCAGCCCCTTTCGAAGAGCCTTAGCTGCGGCCCTTTGTATTACAGGCAGGGGGCGCTCTAAACACACACACACACATACACACTCAGTCTGCCTGCACCACAGAAAATGCCCCCATGACTTTGGCTGGAGGGATATAACAAGGCTTGTCTTATGGATGCAGGCAGAATAATGGGTAGAGCATGCTCCAAAGAGCACCCCTGCAACTTCATCCTTGAGCAAGGCACTTAACCAGGATCACATCTATAAATATTCAGATGTATCAGATGTACAACTGGGTACAAAACACACGTAGAGCTGGTAGGGGCAGAAAGTGGGGCTGGATTAAACTATTTGTGAACCCACAATAGATTAGAGCACCACCGTTGGCATCGTTATTGTGGACACCGATGCTTTGACTTGTACCATCCCTATAAGGAGATCACAACCACATTGCCTGAATCACAAGAGAAGCCTCTTACTGGGGTTTGCCTTTGGCTTGGCAAGTCAGCTCGAGATTTTCTCCTTCTCTTGTCAGGCCTTCAGGAAACTCCACTACAATCTTCACCTCTGGTTTATCTGTGGGGGAGGGGAGGAAGCAGGCATTAGTGCTGCAGACATCGTGCTCCCAAACCTGCTTTCCTTTAGGACATGAAGGTGAACCATCTCAGAAAAGAAAATCACCCAACATATTCCTTGAGGAGGGGATGGCGTAAAAATAATACATAATAGAGGCGTCGGGAAGAGGCTGGTGCATTAGACGGGGGAAATGCGGTCGAGTAACGTAGGATGGGATCGACATGCTTCTTGCAAGACAAAACCAGAACCAGACAGTCCTCAAATAAGGTTTGTTAAAGGGCCAAAGGCTGGATGGAAACACAAAGATTGTTCACATAAAAAGGGGGATTTCCCTCTTGACTCTGATCTCCCTGGATTAGCTCACCTGTCCCATTAAGCCTTCGTTGCTGTCTTGCAGCCGAGCCGAGAGTTACCCCAGGCGACGTGATTCGCATGCTGCTCGACATAACCCGGTGAAGGCTTGTTAAAAATAAATAATAAAGCAGAAAACCTGCTCCTCTCAACAGACCAACCTTAGTCCAGAAAACAAGAAATTCGGGGGTAAAACTGCATAACTAGTGGAAAGCAGTGCCTTGCAGTATCCCATGGAAAGGTCTTTCACATGTGAGGGACCATATGTTCATACCGGAGTATTCTCATTAAACCAGCATCTTCCATCTTTTGCTTTGCAAATCAAACTCCATGCATCTCCAAAAAAATAAAATAAAAAATAGATCATACCGTGCGGTTTACTCCTGTGTCATTCCTTAAGAACGTTCAAGTCGCAGTTGTCTGGATGCTGGACCAGACGCTGCCCATAAACATCACGGGTGTAATACACACGGTACAGACAGCAGTGATTTCCAAATACCGTTTGTCAACAGCGCACTCACCCCCGCGTGCACCAGTCTGACCTTTATGGTCCGTCGGTAACAATCCGTTACGATTGCCGGCTACCGCAGGCTTCTCTCTCCGGAAGGGAAGGTTCCAGCATCCAGCGGAGACTGTTGTTTTGGAGACCAACCTCTCACGGAGGTTGGGGGCAGAGATCGGCGCCATAGCGACGTGACTGATGGCCCAAGACTGGTGGACATGGCCCAAGTTTAGAGACGGGAGCGACAGTCTCAGAAAAGGTGCTACCTTTTGATTTTTTTTTTGGGCACTTACAAAGCTTTCGAAAATCAAAATCGGGAACATAAACAGAATCCGTTTTCTTGTCCAAAGGCACCTCGTTACATAAATGTAAAATAGCACTGTATTAAGAGCCACCTGTACTTCGAAAATAAATAAATAAAACACTGTACCACTATCGCCATCCATGAGTCACATTTACGTGCCCAGCAATAGGTGTGCTCCGTGATGGATCTAAATGCACTTTTTTGGAAAAACCAACCGACCAGGTGGCCCTTCCTGGGCAGATTAACAGCAGTCTGCTTCCAAACTACTAGCCAGGGCCAAATTACCGGCCAGCATGGGCTCCGTGCCCGAACAGAAAGCCTGCTCCTCCTCTCCTCTGTCGAGAATCATACACAGCCGTGTCACGCCTTGCTAGTCGCTAACAAGACCAGGCACCTCCTAAACTGAAGTACTCCAATTTACCCGTTTGTGATGAGTTAACACTTGGAGTTTCCACTTGTCGAGTTAGACTACACTGTCACCGATACTATTTTGTTGACATTTGATGTTAATATCCAGTACCTTTTTCTCTGCACAGAGAGATGCCTAGTTTTATGGTGCTACAGAATAATAATGCGATGAAGTATTTAAGGTACATCCAGAAGAAAACAAAAAACGAATCGCATTTACAAAAAGGACATTTTAATTAGCATTGTGGTTGGTCTACATTTAACCTGACTGACAATAAAACACTACCTAGCATCAAAATTTTCATAATAGCCTACAAGAGAAACGTGCTCATTGTGCATAAACACATTTAACAGACGCTTCTGTTCAAAGTGACATATGGATGAGGGGGCTTGGAGGCAGGGCACAGGCTCAGGGCAGTCGTCTCCCCTCAAAGGGCTCAACCGTGATAGAATTACTCCAGTCAGTCTTGGGATTCAAACCCACTATAAACAGGATACAGGGACAAATCCACAAATCCACAGCACCAGTGAGGCTACATGGCTGCCATTCTGAGGCTTTGACTTGTTCCTAAAATTAGGGAGGCGGCAACAACACCTCTTGCAAGACGAACAGGCAGCGACGCTGTATCACCTCTCGACAGACCCGCATTGGCATGTAACGGTAGGAGGGAAATAGACACTCATTTTTTTGCACGGTGCTTATTCTCTCGAAGCAAGGAAATCAAACTCTGTATTTTAGGTTTTCCGGCAATCTCACATTTTCTGCAGGCTACTCTCTTCCACCTTTCTCCGAGCTTATTCTCAGCTTCTGCTGGATGCCTGCTGCTATACATTCCATGCGTGGCTTAGCTAACACGCTCAGCTAATACAAGCCCTGCACGTGTGCCGTCTGACCGTAATGACATCACAATGTGGCCCTTCGACTCCGCTACATTTCTTAGCGCCCTATTGGGAGAGGAGAGTGCCCGTCGGACCTGGGACATGCAAGCACGGAGTCCACAGAAAGGACTGAGAGTAAACGACAGGCGTGACCGAGCACCGGAAGGCACTGTTCTACAGCGGCGATGGAAAGCCAGTTAATAGCTCCCTACATCACACCACAACACTTTTACCTGGTTTAATTTGTTCCAATAATAACCCTGGAAGACCTTAGTGGAATCAACCCCCCGCCCCCCAAGGGAGGTCACTGCCAGAAGTAGTTGTCTGCAGCGAGGATATAAATTTCCATTCGCTGAGTTCGACAAAGCAAGTAACAGGTGAATATACAACCCAGCATCACTGGGCAAATGGAACAAGGCAACGTCAACTGACGGGGAAAAACAAACGAAGCAAAGAAGCTGACGGAACACGACAAGTGGACAAGGAGGTCATCACTCATCACCTGGTCAAGGTGGCCCTATCGCCTTAGCACTGATCTGGAAGTCACACAAATTTGAAGTCGAAATCAAACAATCAATCACGGAAATAAATAAAACGAGGAAACAAACAAAGCAAGTAATATAAACACATAAAATTCAATCTGCTAAACACTCTCAGGAAGAAATGTATAAGAAATCAATATAGCCTCCTTACTGGTAAACGTATGTTGGGAACATGAGTGGATATTCTGGTCCTGAAATGCACCAGCCTGTTTCTTTTTATTATTTATTTATATATGTATGCATGTATTTATTGGTTGTTTGTTTGTTTGTTTTCTTTTATGATTTTCTTGTTTCAATAGGACAAAAGAACCCTAACACCACCCTATTTTATCCACTGGCTAGAGATTTTTCTTGAAGGCTTGTCTTTTGAGGGGAGCTTACGGGATAGATAAGGCCCTAATTAGCATGGGAAAAAACGAGAAATGAAAAGGTAGAAATATTTAATACTTTGGTGGACTCTTTACTGACACCGGGGATTATGAGGTTATGAATGAGCAGGGAAGCTGGTAACAGAGCTGGAAAACTCTCAAGACAAAAAAAAAAGAAAAATAGAAAGCAGAGGTCATTTGGCAAATATCTCTGGTATGATGAGAAGGAAAAGTGGAAACGAGATGGAGGATGACAAAATAGCTTACGAAACCAGGTTTAAAACTCTAAAAAAACTCCGGGGTGTCTTTAGGAACCTGCATTCAACTCCACACATCCATCACAGCATCTGGTTTCAACCACAACTGAAAGCGGAGCTGGATGCAGGCAGGAACTGGGGCCCGGGCCTTGCGCAGAGGCTCTCAGTGGGCCCCTGGATGTAATACTCTCCCTCTAATTGAACTGGCCGGGTAATGGCACTTCGTCCCCACATCGCACCCGCTGACATTCCACGGCACTCCGTCCGTCTAAAAGTGCTGGCGGATCGATATGGAGGGGGAGGGGACACACACCCCTCCGGTAATGCGAGATACGGAAAATTAACGTCCCGACTTCTTCGAGGGACGGGGGGCTTTAAATTTGGTCCAGCTTCTGCACGGGTGTTGTTTTATAGAGATTTATTAAGACAGACATTTTTTTTACTTTGTATATCCAAAGACAGAGGGAACTCCAAAAGTCTAAAAATCCATTTTTTTCCCTTTTTTTCCAGAAAGAGGGTCAGCCAGTCACTGCAGCAATTGGGGGTTAAGGGGCCTTGCTTAAGGGCCCAAGGATGAAAGCACTCTGCCAACCTTGGGACCTCCTGATCACAGAATCCTAACTTGCTGACCCACACACCGAATCTGGCAGTTCTGATTGAATGGTCAAGTCGATAACACAGAGGTATCTGTCCAAAAACTCAACTCATATAGTTAGCTAATATTTTTTTCTATTATTAATTCGCCAAATGTCAGAATTCTGAAGAATCGTTCGTGATAAGTTGCCTTGCTCACCCCATTCCTTCAAAGATGATGCAAGGCTTTCTTCAGGTTAGGTCTATGTGTTTTGCATCCTCAGCTCATGTCAAAATTTTAGCTTTGCCCCGAGTACATTTCTACATCACCACCTTCAAATGCTTCACATGAAAGGTGGTAAATAAATGTTTCAGGTGCGTTTTAGACACTCTGCCTGAGCTTCTCAACATCGCTGGGCCTTACTCATGCAGGCAACAGGGCATGTCAATGTCAATGTCTTTCAGTTTGGGTTTTTGAACGCCCACGATGAACCTATCGGCCCCAAAACGGGAAGACTTCCCGCAGTCCACCGAAGGGCCCAACAGCAAAGCAGAAAAGCACTTAGCATCATGCTACTGTCGATATCCTAGGCTAGTCTAATATCCACAACAATGTTCTCCTGTATTCCCGCAAAACGGACTCCATTAAGGCAGTTCTCGCTCAACGATCTTAGCATTGATCTCGTGGCTGTTGCTCAGGTGATGGAATTTTCGGAAATGGCTTGGGCTTTGGGTGGGTGGAACGCTCCGACTGCTCACCGACAGTCAGAGACACTATGGCTCGTTTTATTTTTATTTATTTCGTTCTTTTTTTATCGGCTTTAATCCAAGATTGCCAAAATGTCAAACTGTTGCAGATGAGCTGATCCTTCCCGTCTTTTATGTGGAAAGGTCAGACAAAGCTCCCTTTTCTCTACAGGAAAAAGAAGAAAAAAAAGACCGGAACACAGTCTGCAGCACTGCAGAAGAAGTCGGTTAACCTGGGGACATGACCACGAGATGCACTGCGCTATATCTAATGACCCAGCTTTCTGGATCGATACCCGTCACACAAGTGATGGCATTCTGCGCCAAGAGAAGAGGCCCCTACTGTCCTGTGTGGCCCACCTGAATACTAGGGGGTTGGTTAGGGGATCATCTGTGCATCAAGACAGAACAGAAAGGTGTGGAGATGTTCTTCAGGAGTAGTAATTGGGAGGGAGCAAAAACATGGACCATCTGGGGGTCCCCCAGGACTGGTTTGAGAAACACTGTTCTAGAGCCAGAGCATTGTATACTCACACTGAACCTCCAGGTACTTCTGTGCCTGGAAGTCCTTGACGGCTGGGTGGTCCACGATGCAGACAATGGGGACTCCGTCGTCCTCCTTGGTGACGGTGAGTGTCAGGCGGCTGGTGACGGTATACATCTTGTCGTACGTGAGCTCCACCTCCGACTTGCCTGTGAGCAGATAAGAGCGATGTGTCACCGGGCACCACGGCGTCATTAAATGCTCGCTTTGTCGGGCAGGGAATGGTTGGGAACACTGGCGTAAAAACGTCCAACCGAAGGAATCCTGGCGGAAGCTGGAAAATAACAACCATGGAAGCGTCTGTGTTTTCAGTACAGCAATACAGAAAAATGCCGTTAATAATTCAAGGGATTTAAAGTCCCTGGATAAAGGCAGACAAAGACGTCCATCACTAAGGAAAGCGATGACTGACACGCCGCGCAAACTGACGTGGCGCTGTGAGGACGGCATTCCCCGATACCGAACGTGAAAGAATGAGGAAAGTTCCCCCGAATGCCGGCGAAAGGAAACAGCATCCTGGAGAACGGTCAGTGCGGGTGAGTCGGATGAAAACCACTCGCTGTCAAGAGCTGTTATCTGTGAGTCACTCATTGGCATTGACGGCCGTGGCGGTTTATTTGTGCTTTATGAAGTGAGATATAACGGCTACAGTCCAAGATTCTGACCTACAACACCCCTCTGCAACAGCGCGGTGTGTGTGAAGCACACAAAGGCTCATATGAGTCATGGTCCTACCATGGGCTCTATCCTCACTACAGACCAGGCTTGCGTTCCTTAATAATGACA
>JAODKL010000038.1:18172506-18197832 GCA_026780765.1 Petrocephalus schoutedeni | reverse complement strand
TGATATGGCATGCAAGGTGTAGCCAAGACCAAGAAGTGAACAAGACCTGATATGGCATGCAAGGTGTGGCCAAGACCTAGAAGTGAACAAGACCTGATATGGCATGCAAGGTGTGGCCAAGATCAAGAAGTGAATAAGACCTGATATGGCATGCAAGGTGTGGCCAAGATCAAGAAGTGAATAAGACCTGATATGGCATGCAAGGTGTGGCCAAGACCAAGAAATGAGCAAGACCTGATATGGCATGCAAGGTGTGGCCAAGACCAAGAAGTGAACAAGACCTCATATGGCATGCAAGGTGTAGCCAAGACCAAGAAGTGAACAAGACCTAATATGGCATGCAAGGTGTAGCCAAGACCAAGAAGTGAACAAGACCTGAGGTGGCATGCAAGGTGTAGCCAAGACCTAGAAGTGAACAAGACCTGATATAGCATGCAGGGTGTGGGCAAGACCAAAAAGTGAACAAGACCTGATATGGCATGCAAGGTGTGGCCAAGATCAAGAAGTGAACAAGACCTCATATGGCATGCAAGGTGTGGCCAAGACCGAGAAGTGAACAAGACCTGATCTGGCATGCGAGATGTGGCCAAGACCAAAATGTGAACAAGACCTGAGGTGGCATGCAAGGAGGGGCCAGTACCAAATAGTGAACCAGTCTTGAGATGACAAGTAGAGACAAAAGACTAGGAAGTGAATAAGAAGAGTAAAGGGCTAAGATATGATATTTAGGACAAAGACCAGAATGTGAGTAGTGTACAGAGTACTAATATGGTATGCAAGGTGGGGCGAAAGACCAGATGAGGGGAAGCAGACCATAGACCTTATATTATGAGTTGAGGAAAGACAAGAAAGAACAAGATCAACAAAGACCCGACATTGTGAGTAGGAAAAAAAAAAAGACCAGAAAGTGAAGCGGAACGCGTGATGGCCTGTGAAGTGGGAAGAGGGACCAGAAAGAGAGGCTGACGGGGAATAAAGATTCGGAAAACCAGTAACAAGAGTAGTTCTAACAGAAACCGGGAGACTTTCATACCTGGGATGTTCTGCGCATCTCCTACACCAGGAAAAGGAAAGGGAAGAGGGGGGAGGGAGGGGGGTGAGAGAAGAAAAACAAAGTTAAAAGCATTCACCAGAGAAGGAGGAGAACAGAGGAGAGAGACAGAGCTCAGGCAGCCATGCTGCTAAGATTGTCAAAGTGAACAACAGGGGGCTCCACTGCCTCCATACAGTCTAATGCTGCAGCACAGGAGGCCAATGCAACCCATCGACATGGTAAAGGAAACTGGCAAGAGCACGCAAACTGTTTTAAAGCCCATCAATCAATTTTGATCAATGGTACGCAAACGGTGCTTACTGCGTGGCCATTTGGGTTGGTAGGATAAGCATAAGGATTCAAATTGTGTCAGAGGTCTTGGGGAGGGGGTCCCTGGTGTGGCAATGTTAAGAGTCCGGGGGGGGGGGGGAATTAAATGACTAATGATTAGTTAAATTTGGTCTCTCTCTGTGTAGGTGGGCACACCGGTATCCGCGGCTCTATTTTATGCATTTGCACTGAAGCTGAAAGAGGGTAAATATGAGGATATAAGGTGAGTTAGCATAGTTACAAGGACACCGGGAGATTCACAAATCTGTGTGACCGAACCACAGCATGCATTTCGCTAGTGGAAGTATATCTGTGGGGGTGGGTGGTACCTCAGATAAGTAACAGGGGACCCACAAGACACACACAATTCATCCGATCATTTTAGCTCACTAACGTCAAAAGATCCTGAGTGCTACTTAACTGAATTAAGTCAAAGCAAAAGCATCGGATTGCGGGATCATTATTCAGCGTCGCCTGGTGAGTGGGCTGCAGATGTTACGCACAGCCCCAGCGCCTACACGGCTTCCCCACACCTATATTTACCAACAAACGGCGGCGCGCCTGTAATTACATTTCATCTGGTCATATTACCGCAATGCAAAGGATCACTTGCGCGTGAGAATGTGCTACAGGATAATAATGAGAGGACATAAGGAGCAATGAATATAAACTGCCCGATAAACAGCCATTTAGCTTCGTAGCTTGTGCTACATGGTTATCTAGGGGGTCCACTTATATTCCTAATTTTATTAAGCTTTAGCTTACCTTAACTACATGCTATTAGCAGCATCCCAATGAGAATGATGTTGGGATGGCTATTGAGCTTTGTAGCTTGTGCTATATGGTTATCTAGGGGTCCATGCTTATTCCTTGTTAAATTATGCTTTATCTTACACTGACTACATGGTATTAGCCACTAGGAAAATTATGCCTGGATGGCTATTTACTTTTGTAACCTATCTTTTGTAACCTACCTTTGTAACCTATCCTACATGACAGGGCTGGTGTTAGCTATGGGCAGAATAGGCAACTGCCTAGGGCCCCTGAATTACCTACGCTGCGGAGAAAGTGTAACGATCGTCAATTTTCTTGGTAGGGGGGCCACCCAAGTAAGCTTTGCCCAGGGCTCTTAAAAAGGTAGAGCCAGCCCGGGTACATGGTTATCTAGGAGTCCAGGTGCATGTTCCCGTTACTCCTTAAATTAAACGTTAACTTATGCTAGCTACATGGTCTTAGCAGCGATGCCGTGACTTCGCCCACGGGCATCTCCCTCACGCTGCAATCAGTGCTGACAGAGACTACACTCCATCCATATAATGGCAGCGCCACACAAACATGGGGGAGGATTCTCCTGGTCTCTAAACGCATCTGAACGGCTGTCCACCAGCTACTTGTTTCCAGGCCAGAAACACACGCGCGTCTGCTAATTTCCCACACGTCAGCAGAGCTGTCCGCGGCCACCCGAGCTGCTGCTGTAAGCGAGAAACGCCGCAGATAAAGGACTGACTTTGGCAGCCATTCCAGCTTTTAAAACTGTTTAAAAGCAGACAATTTCAGGCGGGTATTCTGATCGCTAACCCAATTTTGCCGTCAGACTGCGGCCAAATTTCAATCACGCCGACAAAGTAATTATCGAATCTCGGCACCAAGTGCGGCGGTAAGCAGACACCGATAATCTGAGAGAGAAACAAAGTTGTTTTTGTTTATATAACATAAAGATGCGCCCCGGAATTAAATCTGCTCGCCGTCAAAAGGGAGCTGGACCTTCAACTACAACTGAAGAGTCATACATATTCATGAGGTGCACCAGATGACCAGACATGCCGGTGTTTTCCTTCCAAGAAGCACAACATAGAACCATAACGTGCACTCCTGTGGAAGTAAACAATTAAACATGCTGCATATTAGTAAATTAAGGCATGCAGCACTTCCAGAGCGACAGGAACATTAGCATTCAGCCTGCGTCCTCTACAGAGTTACTGTAGAAGGATCTTAAATCAGCAGAATTGGGTCATTGTTTTCGAACACAGACGACTTTTCAATGTTCTAGCATCTATCCGTCTGCCATACGGACGCAGGCTGGCGTTACTTGATCAATCTAACAACACAAGTGACATTTTCCAAGAGTGTTTATAATTACATGGACGTTTGGTCTGTTGTTACAAGACTCATTAAAACACCAAAATGCAGTTATTATTACACACAGGATGGGGTGGTAGCTGTCAAAGCAGTATAGACGTTTAACAGTGTTTAACGACGACGCACATTTTCCAGAGACATCCACTTAACCAGTCAATCAAATCACTCCCAAATGCTTTGTGTTTTTGCTATAATAATACTGCCATAACCTCTTCAAATATTATACTTTTGAATTTTCATTCAGATACCGCTGTCACATTTCACGGAATTTCTGACAAATTACAATAGTATTCAAGTGCAGCCGTGAGCAGAATTTAAGCAGAATTCAAGCAGAATCAATTGACGATACAGTTATGCCACAAGTGTCTTTCCTGGGTTTAGTTCAGCCGCACTATATGCTGCAAAGTTCTACCCAGTTCTTCTTGACGCATAAACAGCTGAAAGTGCATTTGCCTCAAAGAATATGTTGTAAATATTTCTTCCCCAATATATTGTATATGCTATATCTATATTGTGTGCATGTTATTGTTCACTATTCTGCTATTGTCAATGTATTGTTCTTCATCGTTATATGTTGTCCAAGTCTGCAGGGAGGTAAACACTGTCCTCGTACTTATACAAATGACAATAAAGCTTTTGAATCCTTGAAGAAAAAGCTCCCCTGTTTTTCCACAATATCCAGGAGCCCCATGGCGATTCCGGGCCCATGAGAGTCCAGAGAAAACCTGCAAAATCAGACTCATCGAGCACAGAGCACAGAACTAGGGTGCCAGTGGTAAATAAAGGCCAAGTGGATGTGAACCTTTACCCAGCACCATAACCAAGCAGCCCACAGTCAGCGGGCGGTGCGGCACGGCCAGCGCACCCCGGGGGGGGGGGGGGGGGATGGGCATGTTGGATAAACAGCTCCGAAGGGCAGGCTGGCATGCATGAGCTGCCTTAATGAATGCGTGTGATTTGCCTGCGCTTGCATCAGTAAGAGGACACTTTGCATAGAGGCTTGCGGCACCCAAGGGCGCCTCAGGGGAGCACTGGCCACAAGCACCACAAACACACGTGAGCCGCTAGCAGGTGCGAGGTGCGAAAATGCTGCCACCATGCCAAAAAGCAGTTCCAAGGGCTCCCCCCACTGGCAGGAGAGCCCTGGCGGTACATTGGTTTCCTCAAGAGCCCATCTGGGAGCTGAAACCTCCAGGGGTGGGTATGGAATCGGGAACTCGAGCTGCGGCAGCTAGGCTGGCTAGCCCGTGCTAACCCTGTCAGGCCAAAAAGCCCTGCTTGGCAGGCTAGCCCTACTACGCTTACTAACCCTGTCAGGCCAAATGACCCTGCTAGGCTAGCTAGCCGCGCTACGCCTGCTAACCCTGCCAGGGCAAAGAATCCTGCTACTCTAGCTAGCCTCGCTAGGCCTGCTAATCCTCCCAGGGCAAACGGCCCCGCTAGCCCCACTAACCCTAGTAATACCACTAGGACAGCTAGCCCTGCTAACCCTGCTAGGCTGACTTGCCCCCACTAGGCTCACTAACCCTGCCAGGCTAACAAAGCCCGATAAGCCACTTAGGTACACTAATTCCTGCTAGTCCAGCTAGCCCCCCTAACCTCGCTAGGCTGGCTAGCCCTGGCAGGCCAGCTAAGCCTACTGGGCCAGATATTGCTGCTAGGCCAGCTGGCTACGCTAACAGCACTCAGCCAACTAGCTCCACTAGGCCTACTATCCCTGCCAGGCCACCAAGCCCCACAGGCTGGCAATCCCTGCTGGACCTGCTAATATTGCTAGCTCTGCTAACTCCACTGGGCCACCTAGTCCCACCAGGCCCACTGCACCTGCTGTAGCTGCCACCAGAACCCGAGCACTGCCTCCCCTTCTGGGACGCGCCTCTGTTACATCAGGCCCAGTCCATGGGCACACACTGCTCCGACTGTTGCTGCTTGGGTCAGAGGGACTGCACGGCTCGTTAGAAAGAAATTAATAAAATACGAATAAGACCAAAACATCTTCCTCCCTGGGAACTCCCATTGTGGAGGTGTAACCATATTCCCGTCTTGATTAAATATGAGCACTCGTGCCTGTAGGCAGTCTAAATTAGATTGATATGTGCGCAACATTAAAAAAGGATTACCATCACAATGTCTATAAACACTGAGCGAGGGAGGAAAAAAAACATGGGGAGAAAAAGAAAGGAAACCTGAAGTGAAAGGTGCCCGATTTCAGGCAAAAGACAGTTAAAACCATATTTGCCCACAATTATGGGGGCAAACGAGGGGCCCATCTCTGCCACTCAGCCTCTCCAAATGGAGGTGAGGAAAATAGGTCCGTCTATCCATGTCTTGCCGCGGACAGGTGGGGACGTGACAGATCCATGTGCATCGGGACCGGGCATGCCAGGACGCGCTCCAGAAGGCAGGATCGCGGCAGGGTCTGTCCCGACCCCAGGATTTATTGGTGTCAGCGCCGCTGTGATTAGACCTCTTGACGTCAGCCCATTACGCGAACCCTGACAGGCAAAATTCAGTCAGGATGTCTCCAGTGATGTGGCTCGCCGGTCCACTTGCTCTCTCCTCGCCGTTGTAACTTAAAGACAGGGCTTAGACTTGTCTGATTACCCCCCTTACCTCCAATGCGTACCCCAACTGGAGGCTCTCGCCATGCTACACCTTCTTAGGAGTCACACAACAAAGCCTGAGTGAGTGCAAAAATGCTGGCAGCTGGCAACCTGCTGGCACCCATCTGGTCTGTAAAGGGCAGCTATGCACCCAAAAATTAAGGACAAATTCCTATAAAAAGATTATAAAACCCTGTCAACAAACCCCCACTCAGGGGTCTGTACAGGCAGGGGCAGGGTCACATGGTCACAGGGTCACATCGGTTAGTGATAAGGTTGGCTCCTTGGTATGAATTAAGGCCCCAACCTTAGGTGGTTTAGGACCTTCAGAGGGGAACCAGTGAGCTTCTTAGCCCATGCAATTGGACATGCCACTCTCTCTCATGCCCATGGATTGAGGCCACTGCCAAAAAAAAAGAAAACATCAAAAAAGAATAATAGCAATGTTTCATCATGATACAGGCGTAACGGCAGGCAAGTTCGATTATGTTCTACATTTCCATAAAACACACGAGGCCATGTACCAATGTGCCACCCGGCGTACCAGGGTATATTTAGCACGTTTAATGTTTCTAGTGGCAGGCTAACAATAATGTTCTCAAACTGGGGAGGGTGGGGGGGGGGGTGGTGGTGGTCAATCTGGCATCATGCACAATTGAAGAATTTTGGAAACCAAAAACACGTTTTACAAAGCACTAGTGAGTCCAGCCATCTGGAGCAATTAAAAGACGAAATGTTTCCTTATGCAGCGAGGAGGGATTTTGCCACATTAATCAATGTCACTTTATATTTTGCCGCAATAATGAAACGTAAATTGCACATAACTTACTTTCTGTTTTCGTTTGTCCAAACAGTATGGGGAGTCGCACAGATTTCCCACTTCCCAAATGCAATATCGCATAATTTCACCAAAAAGAATTTGACAGCGCTTTAAATCGACAACTGGACAGGTGTTACGGCTGGTGAGAATTAACAGAAAATGCTAGTCAACCTTTGTTTTCTGAACGGTCCAGAAAGCGTGGAAACGGCTCTCGCTATCTCAAGTCATCCCGCTCTGAAATAATAAAAGGCAAAGAAAAAGACTATATTCTTTACACCTTCATTATCAAAGTAAACAAGCAGTGCACTGGCAGTGATAGACTCAGATCTCAGGGGACGCACGTAACACAAAACCTCCCCCCTCCCCCCACATTGTATGTTGAGCCTGAAAAATGCATTATCTTTCTGTTAACCTCCCCCTGTCCGTTTTAGGTCTACCTGCTTCCCTGTTTTAATGTCCACCCCCCTTTCAAACTATGGCGGCGTCCGAAATAAAGGGTACAGGTGACAATCCGAATTCATTAATCACACCGGCGTGGAACAAGTCAGATACGCCGTTCATCCAGCCTCATCTAAACAAACGGAATGAAAATGAATCCCTACCACGGCCCGCGGGCCATAAATATTTATACTGTTGAGGCTATACACAACCTATACAACATACCTTAAATGAACAAGGAACAATTACATCTAAAATACGTAGAACTAATACCCTAGTTCAGCTGGACCTAAGAGACTCCTGTAATCACTGTAATGATAATGAGTAAAAGAAAAGGATGATTTTAATGGTTTTGCATATAGAACGGTACTTCAAAAGGCCACATTTGTCTCTTAGATGAGGGAAAATTAAGTTGATTTAGACAGCTGTGGGAGGATTTGTGGGAGTTCTTGAAGGAGTTTAAGTGCCCCAGAATCTTGTACATAAGTCACGCACTGCACTTACAATCTGTACAAAACAATACAGTATTTATTCCAACATTCCTTGCTCGGACATGCACTCCTGCACTTTTTTCTACACTCATCCCCCACACTGAAAAACCTGAGCGGTATCTGATCATTGCCTTGTCTTACCTGTGTATGTATCTACTTGTATGAGCCACTGAGAACCAATTCCCCGTGTGATAGTGCTGCACGGTATACCGATACTGAAAAAATACCGCTATACCCCGTCGTCAACAGCAATACTATTTCCCGTTTTATTTGAATCGGTACTTGAGACCATTCCCTATGCATTGCGTTCGCTGTGCAACAGTAGGTCGCCAGCACTCTGCACTCTCTCCTCACTCCCTGCAGACACGGGGAGCGTGCCAACGCCTTTCCCCCCCACTCACCCTGCAGCTTTCACAGACAGGAGAGTAGTGGTGGGTAAAATTATCCTTTTGTGGGACACAGCCCGTTTGATTCACGTCACATAAAATATCTGTTCTGATCCAGTGGCACTTGCTGTTTGCGTAAAATAGATCGGAAACACTTTTAGACTAAACAGTGTTAAGGATTAGGCTAAATACCACCAATAAATCACGTAAGAAAAAACAATATTTGTTATTGAATTATAGTCTTGTACCTCAGCTACTCATGTTTGATAAAAAATGCAAACCTAACAGCTCATCACATAGCTAACGAGTCCAAACATCAACGAACTCAGGTTAAAATAATTTTAAATCGCGAAAATCTAGAATTCATTTGCAGCATACGGGAAGTCAATGCACATGTAGACTATATACTACACCAGTAGATGGTGTATTTCAGTCACAACCGAAGTACGGCTCTCTTGTTCAGTTGCCTATCTGAGTTTCTCGTTTACCGACTCGCTCACTTACCCATTCACCCCTTCTCGCCTCATGTTAAGAATGAGAATAAGAGACCCAAATCAGCGAAGTTCGTCGACTCGCTCAACAACTCAGTCGTTCATTCACTGTAGGCCTAGACGTTCAGTCCCAGGTTAAGTTTCCAGCCAATCATATGCTTGCTAACAGCACATCCTTAAATGACTTACTAACTCTCAATGGCCACAGTCGAGGAGGGAAGCAGCATTCCCGTCATATTTCTGAGGACAAGAGGAAGAGCAAAAATAAATCTTTGCAGGGAAATGAACATGAGTGTATGGTTCATGTAAGGGACACAAATCATTTGCAAATGTCACACCATTACAGGAGAGCCGTGGCATGCAGTACAAGTGCTGTTGCCAACGGTCCACAGCGTGTAGATAAGGTGGACGCACAAAGCAAAATATGGCGTTATTTCTCTTACGTTGACAGCATAAAACTTACGTGTGAAAAATGTTTTAAATTAATGCAGACCAAGGGAGCCAACATGGTGAACTTGGCAAAGCATCTCGCAGACAGACACCCCAACTTCTGTGAAGAATTTAATGAGCGACAGGTTAGGGAGGTGTTTCCCAACCCAGTCCTCTGGGAATAGCGGACAGTCCACGTTTTTTGCTCCCTCCCAGCTCCCAGCCAATCAGGAACACCGAGTACCCTGGGACATATCGTACCTTAGTCATGATTGTGGTATTGTGACAACACCAGTGAGTGCGTGAACATACCTGGCCAAATAAAAGTGTGGCCACAGAGGGAATGTACAGCACTCCATGGCGCTGATGCGGAAATCACCGGACGAAGTCTGTGGTTTATTGGTCAGTCTACATCCCTATCCTCACCGGCGGCCTGTGCGCGGTGATGGAATGGATGAGCTGGCGAGCACAAGTGGGCGAAATGAGCTTTCTCCACAGGGCGGTTGAGTTCACACTCCAAGGTAGGGAGTGGAGATGCAGAGGAGAAGAGTCAGCCGACGAGGTCCGGGCATCTCAAAAAGATGCCACATGGCTGGCTCACAAAGGAGCTCTTCCCGGCATGTCCCACTGGGCAGAGGCCCCGGGGCAGACCAGGGACACGCTGGAGGGATTATCTCCCAGCTGGCTTGGGAACATCTGGGGATCTCCCAAAACATGGTAGAGCCTGGAATGGCCTCGGTAACCCGCAGCAGCAATGACATGAATTAATATCCAATCATCCATCCACCATACAGGGCTATAGCGCCATCATATTATACATAATACACACACACACGCACACACACATACATTCAGACAATTAAGGGATATCATATATATAACAAAGGAATAGAAAAAAAAAACAGAAAAATTCAAATAAATACTTAATGATAAAAACCACAGTGTTGCTCTTGCAGGCAATAACAGTCTCAAGATGTCCCTGGACTATGCCAGAACTGACTGCTCACTCTGTAGACACCAACAAAGCTGACTGCTTCAGTTCTCCGACTGAAATTTCAAAGCCTTTTGTTTTCCACAAACCAAAAAAAAAAAAAAACCAGCCACCCCCCCCCCCCCAGCCCTCCTTGTTTTTGGCCAGGATCGGGGCGTTATCGCCCGCCGCACAGGCGTGTGGCCGCACTCGGGTATGCTGCTCGTGGATCCACTGACAGCGGGATGGAGAGGAGAGGAGCGGAGCGGAGCGGGAGGCGCTGGCGGGGACTCGGACCGGAGCGTGTGTGTGACCCCGCTGTGCTTTCATTTAATTAAAAGGTTAGGAGGAGAGATTCACATTTTATCTCAAAGGGAGCTTGACGGAAAGGCCAGAGCGCACAGGGTGGACCCACAGCACAGAGATTGGCTTCCCTGGTTATAATTTCCAGCACAGCATGGAATCAAACTGTTTAACCCTTCTGCACCTGGCCAGTCACATTGCTCTGCGACAGCAACTAACAAAAGCTACAGTCCTCGGTTACCTACCACACTGCCATACTAATGCAAAACGCTAACTGCATCTTTTATCAGAAGTGAGTTATGGCCAAAATCGGGGCTCTGTCTAATCTCATGATAAACCATCTTGCTTGGTTTTAAATAAGTGCACCATCGTTTACCCACCTGATACTATAAAGGTAGACAGTCGAAAAACTCCGAAACGCTTTTCCTCCGTTTCAGCGTCAGCATAGTTACTGTGTTTCGCCTCTGCTGGGCAGCATACCTCTTTTGCTAATCATATACCCCCCACCACCCACCTCCTCTGCACAAAAACACGGCGACGTAAAGAATACAGATGGTGAACATGCACGCACAAAAATGCGGGACTGGAGAGGAGCTGCAAAACCACTCCGGCGATTAAAGAGAAATCCCATCTCCAACTGACTCGCAGGTCACCACTGGAAAGCCACATGAATTTTGCATGAGGTCTATGGATTTCCGGTAATTGATAGCTAACGGCTATCAAGAGGTAGGTGTCTCGGATCACGAGAGTCGAATCATTGAAATTTTCAATTCATAGGCTTATTTTCTGGATCGTTAAACAATGAGTGTTTCTTCACATAAATTACCAAAAAACCCACCGACGACTCCAAATTCTATTACCGCATGTAATCCTCAATACTAGTACACTAAAAAAACGAACATCGACATGAATCATACCTTCTGTATATATGAAATAAAATTATTCATGGACACCAGGTTAAGCTAATCACGCTGACATATCAATACAAAATCAATTATTACGCAGAAGCCTGATGTATCTATAGCTGCTATGCCATTAGGCTGAGAGGGAACTGTTTACAGATGTTTACAGAGGTATAAATAACAAGATCAATGAAAGCACTTAGGGAACTTGACCACGTCCAGTGAAATCAGCGTACCGAAACCTATTTCTTCTGCTGTTGCAATCAAGGCAAACTCCCCAAAACCGCCACGTTATCCGAAATCGGAAGGCAACACCAACTCTCGCGATGTACCAAGGCTATAGCCCCATTTCTAATCTCCCTTCCTCCCAAACCTGCTGGGGCTGTACTTTTTTTTTTTTTTTTTTTTAAATCCTCCACTGGAATATTTATCAAAGGCTGGTCTACTGTTAAATATCCGTGTCAGGCTTACAGATAGACCAGGGGGCCGAGGCGCCGTCCATTGTGGAACAAGATCAGCATCACACCGAAACACCTCGGGGAATGGCAGCCATACTAATAGAGAAGATGAAAGTCACATGACATTAGGAATAAAATCACCTGTCATTAAAGACTCATTAATCAGAATTCATTTTACTGGCCAGGAGAACCCTCATGTACCAGGGTGTTTTCTTGGTAGTACTGGTGCATGCATTTACAAAAGAACATAGAACATAAATTAAGAAAAATACAGAAAAAAGAGATTAAATGGGATTTGAAGTAAGTATAAGCAATACAAATCAGCAGATTACAATCAGTAGATCGATACATACAAAATGGGCCAGCTAGATGTACAAGTTGAAGTACTGCCTAGAACCAGCTCCTAAATAAATATTATACATTATACATTAAGTATTTATGTTTATGTGCAAAAGGACACATCACCAGCAAAATATGCAAGAAGCTGAAGAAGTGTGTAGACAGAGCCAGAGATGCAAAATCACTTTGCAAGAGATCACAAAAAAAAAA
Organism: Petrocephalus schoutedeni; assembly: GCA_026780765.1. Lineage (NCBI taxonomy): Eukaryota > Metazoa > Chordata > Actinopteri > Osteoglossiformes > Mormyridae > Petrocephalus > Petrocephalus schoutedeni. The sequence continues at coordinate 18,185,490 of JAODKL010000038.1, read as the reverse complement.
AAGAAAAAAAAGAAATTGGTATCAGTTCCCATACACAATTAGGTCACGACTGGATCTCTTGGTTGGATACCAAAGCACCACAGACGTGTTTGAGACTGACACACATTATGCAAGTGACACTTCTGTTTTCACGCTAAGACACCGAATGCCATGCTCAAACTGAAGTCAACAGTTTAATCTAAAAAGTTTGGTCAAGACTGCCAAGGTTTACTCACCAGAAATCCTATCCAAGATACGCCTACAAATACCCCCAGCTGCCCCTAATTAATTTGGATAACAACAAACCACAGGAAGCAGTTCGGGTTGCATCCAGCATCTCCAAGAAAATATGGAAAAATAGGCTTCTAAACAGTCGGCAAAACCATATATACTCATAAGCCTATTACTCACAGCCTAAGATGTCAATAATCTGGGATTGTTATTAGGCATTTGTGAATCAACAGCATTTAATTTAATCAGGAATTATTGATCACTTTCTCCTTTAATGTGTTGGCTAGGCAATGATATAGTCCAAACATTATACAGTGGTATACAGTATTTTGATGGTATTTTCAAAAGCAATCGTATTCCCGTATTTTCAAATTTTGGGGATAAAATTCGGGGATAATCTAATAGAAATTTTGCCTGCTTCCCATACATTGCAGTCATGTTGTTACCATGATGCCAGCCACGCCTACGTCATGCATTTTCAAGAACATTCTTTTGAAGGACAGCTCAAGGTCATTCAAAGGGGATTTCGAAAATTCTACGCCTCGGCAATGAGACGACACGCTGACTCTCGCTGTATGGCAACAGGACCGGCTAAATCAATTCTGGCTTCATCAATAGCCCTTGTCTAAACATCAAGCCTTGCACAAGTACATTTTGAGATATGGGCAACGTCATTCATTCATTCGGTCAGCCATTTCCTAAAATGTTTATCTTGAAGGATCGCTATTGAACTGCATTCCCTACATGCTGGGTGACCTTGAAGTTGCTGTGCTATTAAATCTTTACCTCTAATTATGCCTTCATCTTATTGTTTTCTTATTGGATTTCAGAAAAAGGTACCACACGTGCCCTATGTTATACACAGCACAAAGTACTTTAATGTCACAAGACACATAAAAAGAGAACTATATAAACTATAGCTGCTTATAAATGTATTTGAAGTGTTATCTTGTTTGCCACCAACAAATTCCATTACCGCATGTAACACTCAATATTAATACACAAAAAAAACTATGATCGACAATAATCATCAGTTCTGAAAATATGAAATATAATTGTTCAAGGACTCCAGATCAAGCTACTCATACCGTCATTTCAATACAAATCAATAATTACGCAGGTGCCCGATGTATCGATAGCTGCTTTGCCATCAGAAAGAGATGTTTACAGAGGTAAAAATAACCAGTGCTAGGTTTCCTAATAACGGTGACTCTTAGTGTCTTATGAAGACTTGAAAAGTATCCCTTCTAAAGTTGTTTTTGTACAAGTGGTCCCCGAACAGTCCCTTAAGAGGTCGCTTAAGGGAGAACTTCTTAAGTGCGACGCTACTAGGCGCCGGAACACCTGATTGGTTGACATCGATGGCTTGAGAATCAATTATTCCCTCCATGCAGCAACTGCTTGACTGTGGCGTCATAGAAAGTGGTGTTTGTCTAAATATAACACTGCAGAAATGCTTCACAAATGCATTAACCAGAACTGGGTAGAACCTAAAAATAAAATACTAAATTAACAAACCGAACAGAGTTAAACTGAATCATGACCCGTAAATGTGATTTTTGCCGACTGGGTGCACAACCCCCACACGCCCCCCCCCCGATTCCAGAATCAAACCATAAACTATAAAACACCTGTGTGCACCAATGTATGTGTAGGTCACTGATAGTGGGGCGAGCAATGGCACAATACCCAGGAGAAAAGTTTTTACTATCATAAAATAAGAGAATGTTGCTGACTATTAAGGATTATTACAGGGTGTTTTTTGTGGAAAATATATTAGACTTATATGTACATTAACTTGCATTGTTGAGTCATCAACCTAACGAACCAAAGTTTTGATGTACTGTGTCTTTGGCAAATTCGAGGGGTGTGTGCATTCCAGGGACATTGAAAATAAGGGGACTACCCCCACCCTCCCAATAATAAGTAAGGAAGCAAGTAAGCAAGTAAACAACCAAGTACATAAATAAATATTTATTATTTAATCAATTTAACAGCGGGTTTCTCATCTTTCATTATGGATCTGTGCGTTACTGAGGCCAATTCCCTGTGCATTCAGAGGGAGAGGACAAAACCCAACAAAGACTGTAGCTATGAATCAGACAAAACCATTTTATCATATGGATCAGTTACTTTTCAGTCAAGTGATGATTAGTTGTGTAACTGGACTCAATGTTGCTGATCTAATTTTAAATTATGACATCTTTTCTTTATTATTTGAAAATTATATTAAGATCTCTTACATTGCATCCTTTCATGATATTGCTTAACAGTATCTTGCTCATGTCAGATGCATGCGGCCCGAACTGTGAGGACCGTTAGCGGTACAAGCTGACAACAGCGATAAGACTTATAACAACTTAAGGTAGAACTTACGAATAACGTAGCATTAAGACGGCTTCGGGAAATCTACCCCAGATCAATGAAAGCACTTAGGGAACTCGGTCATGTCCAAGTGAAATCAGCATGCTGAAACCTATTTCATCCGGTGTTGTAATCAAGGCAACTTTAAAGCCAGCTTCCGAGCAATGAAATACCTTTGATATACGATTCTCTTTAAATTCATGCATCAGGGCGTCAGTAGATGTACAGGAAGCAGGCGACTTAGCAGGTAGGTAAACAGAGCTGGAACTAGACAACTTCTGGCCCTGCGATTTCTGCTTTTGTGCAAGCTACTGAACCTGAACTGCTCCAGGAAAGAGCTTCCGTTCTTTTTATGTTTCCTGTACAGCTCTTGAAGACTGAATTAAAATTCTTTACATTTATTCTCAATAAAAGGGTCAGTGCAGAAATGCAGGAGAGACCAGGTTATGCACAGGAACTCGGATTCATACTGGAAATCTGCCGGACAAAGCTAACTAAATCAGAAATGATTCACACTCCGCGCAGACCCCAAAAGAAATACTACTCTGCTGTCTGGGCTCATTTCTTAAAACCCCATTCATTAAAAAAGAGGAGAGCCGAGGTAGAAGCTGATGCAATATTTACCAGCAGATTTCGGGTGTCATGACACCGAACAGACCATGCTGAATTAAAAGAGACAGGCTGATATTGGAGAAAGAGTTTTGGCTGGGCTGGGAGTTGACTTAAAGGCGGCTTTCGAATAACCAAATACCTCTGAGACACGCTTCTATTTAAATACATGCAACAGGAGGTCAGTACAGGTATAGGAAGCAGGCATCTTAGCAGGCAGGTAAACCGAGCTGGGAGCAGACGACTTCTGGCCCTGCGATTTCTACTTCCATTCCAAGGTACTTGAACCCGAACCACTCCAGTAAATTCACCAACCGCACAAAAAATTTTTATAAAAAAAAAAAACACCATCAATCCAAACACCATCTGGATGCGTTGACCATGCAAAACAATAAAAACAACTACCAGTTACACAAAAGAGACATGTGCTCTGCCCATATGGCGATGTTCAGTTTAAAACCGGGATCCTTTTCATGGTATTGGCCGGGTTATGACCCCACCTGCACAGCCTCTTCTTAAGGAGAGATTAAACGGCGTCAGCATCCCGCGATCTCGCCAGCGGATCTCTTCGCCATCGACTTTTCCGCAGGCTTTCAGCCACCACAGGCTGCTAATTGGGTCCAGCAACAGATATTACACATTTTAATCCACTTTGGCTTATAGATGCCACAGATTGTGCAGATATTTGTTCTGCCTTAGCCTTTCGAATGGAAGGGTACTGAGGAATCCAGGGCAATCGGACCTTTGAGATTATTATTATTAATAAACTCTCCTCCAGCACACACAAATCTTCAAGGGAGCTCTGGGCCACAGGGACACACCAGGATGTTCCAACCCTTGTCCGGGGATCTGAGGAATGTTTTTTTTTTTACTGACCACTGACCAACTGACAAGATGTACCTTAATGGAATAATAAATTATATTTGTTCTTGCACTGCCATTATGGAAAAGCACAAAGCGCGGCTTCCAATTCAGCATACCAAGAGTTATCGGCAATCATTAGCAAGACATTTTGAGCTGTGGGACTCAAAACCATCGTTCTTACAGGCCGAAATACGATAGGAATACGGCGAAACACGAATGGATGCCATATTCCGACCCTTAAACAACGATTCCATTAGATAAATTTCATCTACTACAGTTAACAAATATCCCATTAGCTAAATTTCTGCCACTCGTTATCATAGCGGATGGCTGCTTCTTTAGCTAAATTTCAACCACTTTTTCCCCATTCTGCCCGATCAATGCCAATAAAACAATAAAAGGTTCTCATCAAGGGTTAAAACATCACATTAGCTTCTAGGTGAGTTTCAGATCTGTCTGATGTTAGATCAAAATCAGTATCATTTTGTTCGCCAAGCATGAAAAGTACGAGGAATTTGTTTTGGCGCAGTTGGCAACATGAGGTGACAATTACATATACAATCAAAACAGAAATACCAAAGACAATAAATAGAATACAAAAAGACTGGTGAGTACAGTAGGTGCCGGAATAGCTTGAATCCCCCACAACCACTGGCAGACATCCCAAATGCTGTGGTGGATGTGGCAAATGGAGCGAAGGATGCTGGTGACCCACGCCGCCAGTCCTCCCAGAGCCCGATTGTGCAGAGTCAGCCGCTTGACTGTGGCGAGAACCCAACTGAGCCAGGGGCCCATTATTCCAGCTCCAGACAGCCTCTGTCTAATCCTCTCATTTGGGAGGTCATTGCAGATCATTATACAGTATGGTGCCATTACGGAAACACTCCACTGAACTGATTTTCCCAACATAAATACATGACTCAGGGGACCGATCTGTCTCAACCTCTCTCTCTCTCTTTTCACCATCTCACTCGTTCGCTCTCTCTCTTTTTTTTTTTATCAGTGTCCAGAAAGCGTGTAATTAAATCTGCAGAGAATGCATGAACAAGAACAACTGGCGCAGTCAGCCATAATTGTGCATTCCTGTACGGAGGGAGAAAACAGAAGAACGGCGGCAGTCGGAAGAGAAAACGAGGGGAGGCGAGAAAAAAAAAAAAAACGAACGTGTTTCATATAATGAAATCAAATTCGTTTTAAGAGTCCACTTGTTCGTCATAAATCGTAAGAATGTACCTCTCTGAAGAATGCACGCGGTGGAAAACAAGTCTGCTTTATGGATACTGTAATGAATACTGCTGTCGTGCCATCAGACTGTCACGTTTGATTGAACAGCGATGGCGATGACTGCAATACGCAATGTGAGGACGCCTTGGATAAATCTCAGGGCAATCGCCACTTACGACAAGGAATGGAGTGAGAGCTGGAGGCCTCTGACAGAATCAAAGATTCCTTAGAAAAAGACCCACTATCGGTTTTTTCTCCCCCTTCCCATGTTCCTGTTCTAACTGGCAGGGTAGAGAGAAGAAAATTGCAGTGGCAAGGCAGACCTGGGGATTTCATTTACAGGGAGATTTCGAAATTAAAACGCGTTTCGGCTTCCGGACACTCTGCGGCAGCCTGGCTGGATTTTACTCCGAAGCATCAGTCACCATTAATCAGAAAATCAACCGCAGAAAAGTCTCACTAGATCCATCTGGATGAATCTATTACTGTATATTCCTGAAACAAATGAAGGTGATGTGCAACATTCAGATTCAATTAACACTATGAATGTGCACATTGCAGATTCAAACCAGGAAGTTCAGGTCTGATGAACCACAAAATTGGGCAGCGGAAACGGCCCGCTTTTGTTGGACTTTCGTACAAAAAAGAAAAAATTATTGTATGATGTCAAGGAACTAAGGGCAATCCACCTACCTACCTTGAAGCCCATGACAAAAAGCAAAATGTTCTTTTCCGGAAGGCCCCAGAAGACTTTGCATGCTTTGGTAACATCTCTATCCTTGAAGAAGCCTGTAGGGACTACACAAAATCCTCCCGAAGGCTTTGGGCTCCGTGGAAGGCCTCTGATGCTCCAGCATAGCTAGCACGAAAATGGGCCAGTGGTTCCCACGGCTCGCACCATCCATCATGGCCGGGCCATTTCTAGCACCCCTTATTGTAAGAGAAAGTCCTTCCTCTGGAAAGGTGCGGCAGGGATTTCATTAAAGAAAAATAAAAAAAAAATAAAAACTCTCGAAGCAAGCTTTCATCTCACAAACCGTTAGAACGAGAGGCTCTGCACAGGAGAAGCTAAGAGTGGCTGGTGCAAACAGAGCATGATAAGAACAGTGGTTCTGGCGGCAGATATTAATTGCCAGCCGTTATTTAAAGCGCTGCATTTAAATGAAGTCGCTGACATTCAGCTACAATGGGGATGATTATGAGGAAAAGGTTATTAGGCTTTTCACAGAATCCGCAGTGTTGTTTCAATAAAATAAAACTGGAGGGAGAAAAAAAAAAAAGAATCCTCTATGAATTAATGTCATTCAGATTCAATTCCACGCTGAAGAACGTACAAAGTTAACAGGTCGTACTCCAGGGGCAAATCAAACAGTAACCTCAAGACTGCACCTTCTGATTGGCTGACAGAACTGCCAGCACCACCAGATATGGCACACTTCATTACCGCCACCATTCGTCGGTAAATTATTGTCGGAGAATGGGCGAAGAACAACTCAGGCTCCGGGAGAAACAACAACATCAAGTATGAAAAGATTATTCTTAATTATCCTGACATTTTTATTGCCTCCATCAAAAACAAAAAAAAAAAAAAAAAAAAACTGCTGTTACATCAAAAAGGCCCGGAGCAGAAGTTTCCTCACACAGAGGAGTGCAACAGAATAATCTGCTGAGGTTCACGCACAGCTCAGGGTGCTGCCGATTCGTTCCTACAGAATTATTTCCCTGCCTGTTCGCTGGCGTATTCTGTTAAACGTTCAGCGTGCATGAGGAACTCTCAACACAGGGATGTGTCATGAGCACTTAGAATAACAATTAATAAAAAGAACATAATGCAATATTAAAGAACTCCCTTTTCCCTGTTGTTGGACGAGCAGGAGTTTGCCTTAGGTTGTGTGAAAAGCACGTACAACATATGCACGCCAAGCTCATATACTCACAGATTCCCAGGTATAGCTGATCATTTTTTATTTTTAAATCCACAACCCAAAGGCTCACACTGGTGTGACATAGGCCATGTCACTAACCCACCCTCACACCCCCAAAAAGCCAGGGAGTCCTCACAGTTGTCACCAACCGAGGCCATCCACATGGACTATGTCGCACACCTGCCGTTCTGGCACACGGGACGTCGGCATAATTCAATTTAAAACCCAATCCTATTTCCATGCACCGCCACATCAAAAGCTGAGGGGGCGGGATTTAACGGGGGTTGTTGGGGGAGAGGAATCGGCGATGTCTCAATTGAACAAGCGTTGGCATAATTTGAGAACAGATTACAGAGCACAGTCAATATTAAACAAACAGCTTTAGATTTAAGGCTGTACTTACAAAGGTATTAAGATCTCGGCGACTGATAAAAACTGCAGGAATTCTTGTTTCCTTTGTTTTAAAGGCCTATGTCGCCGGGAGCGAACGAGGAATGGGATTTCAGTGAAATTCTCAACCTTTCATTGGGATACTTCAATGGATTTCATGTCACAGGCTCAGAAGCTAAAGAGCTGAATCTATCTGTTCAAAGAGCCAGCACTTCTGTATACCTAACCTCCTCAAAATTCTGCCTTTTCCTTGTCCTGCATCCCCGACCCAACACTGACAACCAACATCTCCTTAGGATGTCTGTAAAAGCATGTTCCTACTTAAGTTTTTAAACTGGTGCATGGTCTGACAAGAGCTGTAGAGACAGTTGTTTCGCCATTAAACAGAAGGACCCTGGGTGTTGAAAAGATTTTATAGTAGGGAAGGTTACCCCCCCACCCCTTTTAAAAAATGAATAATTCAGTCCAAATGATTAATTTCTGAGCTACACATAGAACCCCTAACATTAAAAAGAATTTCCCTTTCAGATAAAATCTTGACCAAGGTCATACAATGACTAGTAGACACTCTCTCTTGAAATTTATTATTTATTATTACTGTTTTGTTGCCTGTAGAACTGTAGCTATAGCATGGAGTATGGCGAGCATGATACATTATAATTATTACTGGCCAGATGCCTTCAAACACGCTTACCCACATCAATGTTATAAACTTGTGGAGCAGACCTCACAAACAATTTCATTTCATCACAGCCCTAGACCAAGTTCTGAGCCGGAGACTGGCAATCAATCCGGCAACTGGGGCATGCTGGGAGCTGGCGTGACACACGTGGTGCTGAAATAACAGCAACAAATTGCAGGCCATCTTAAGCATGGCCACAAATTCACATTCGCAAACCCATGTTTGTGCTTGCTGCTCATATTAAGAAATCACTGGAAACATCATTCCAACATATGTGGTAAATGATGAACCATTCTTATTTGATCACGGGATATAAATTAGCTAGATCGTAGCTTACCAAAGATGGCCCCTTGATTATGTAAACATCCCTTACCATGGAGGCGGGGCCAAAGGGGGAACTGGTCCCTGCTGAAAGCTGATTGGCACCCAGAAGACCCCCCTCCCCTTCTACTTCCTGACTCAAAACACTTCATTGGCTAATAAGGTACAAATAATAAGGCATACATTTTAGCCCAATGCCTTCTTCAGGTTCACCAGCACTGCCAACCCTGAGCCTCTCAGTTACCTCTCACTCCTCCTCAGTATCGTCAGTCCATAGCTGGCAAATTCCGCAGTGACATCCCTGGGTAATAACATCCATCAGCCGCGCCACCAATCATGGGAAACCACAGAAGACGCTTCCCTCAATTTGTTTGCTATTCCAGTGCCTTATCACGGACAGAGGGGCTCTTTTCAATACATGTCACAGATACCTGCCTTTGAGCATGAAGAGGGTGGGGCACGGCTTCTTTGTCTCCCTCATCCAACTTTATAATGAGGGACCACTATTTTTATCCATTACACTTTCTTATTCTCCCCCCCCCCCGCCTTACCCCACACCACCCCACACACAGATATCACAACTATCAATCAGTTATGGCTCCGGGCAAGATAGCGAGCGGGACTGTGATGGATACATCCACAGCGAGCTGGCTTGATTTCTTTCCTATCCATGGAAAAATGTACAACAGCACCCCCACCTCCCACTCGCATGCGGGGCGACGTCGGGGAACCCTCATCCCCGATGCCGGGACGGCGAACGCAGAGCCCTTCGTTTGTGGTGCTAAGCTGACCATAATTGATTCCACTTTCTTTTCACGTCTTCAGAATTAGCCCATCACCGTGGCGGGCGGGACGTCTGGGCAGGAAATAAGGACGTCTGATGAGAATATTGCCCAATAAATGGGACGGGGGAGAGTAACGAGGGGAGAGGCAGGACTGGGGGAGATTTACATTTTTTTTTTCCCCGATGTACACCGCGGTCACAAATCAAAATGAGTTACTATGACAACCATAACAACATGCAGCAGAAGAAAGGAAGCGGGTACAAAAAAAAATAATAAATAAAAAAAGAAAAAAAGATTGCAACACAAAGCAGGCCAACATATGAAAAAAGAATGAAAAAATAGAACAGCCATCCTACCTATAATTAAGATAATATTTAAGGATACTTGTTAAGTACTGCAGGACAACACCTGTGCTGGTTCTACAGTGTACACCAGCTAACTTCAGACCCGCTCCGAATCTGCTGGCCAAATCCAAGATGCAGGGGTGGGAGGTGGACACTCCAACGAAGCATATGGAAACCCGGAGCCATAGCAACCCACGCTGGGTTTATAAGACAGAGATGACTATTTATTAAGATACTTGTTAGCTAATTTTGTGGGCTTGAACCGGGGCCAACTTTTAGCTCATATTTAATTTGATGCAAATATTCATTTTGGCACACATTAATTTACATTTTTGCATCCAGTTCGCTATCTAGAGACGCAAAATGACATTCTGGAGCAAAGGTGGCAATGATGCATGGTAAACCAGCAAGGAATTCTCACTCATTAACAAATAAAAAAAAATAATAATAAATAAATAAAGAATACACAAACACTCCTTAGTTAAATAAAATGTGTTGCTTGCCTAAAAGTTTGTTTTGTTCTAAATAGTAAATTTCTGTAAAAACACACATAAAAGTTGTTTATGAGCAAGTTATTTTCAGAACTTGGAAAGGTTGTTTCCGATTTATCAACGGCGGATTAAATGCCTCGGACTGCTCAGAGCCAGTGCTGGTCGCTAGCTACACACTTCATGCTCTGCACGAACTTCGATTAGTAGCCCCACTGACAATATACATCATATGCCTGAAGTAAACCTTGCCCGAAGGGTATGATTCGATAACACATAAAAATTCAATGTACATCCCCGGATCATGTTTTCACTGTGTATAGATAATGCTGCAAAAGTTGCGGGTTTCCATCCGAGAAGTTTACCTAAACTTGTGAGACGCCTCAACTGCGCGGAACTTCAGTTGGGTTTGTTGCCAGTATATCTGGCTAACTTGGCAGGTGACAAATTATCTTTAAGATAATTAAGGTGTGGCTGGAGGGGAAAGAAAGTCTTGAGAAACAAGGACATAAGTACAGCCAACCGCATAGCATTAGCTTACTTTTACATGACAGGGAGGGTCACCCCATATTCTATAGAAAGGGTCTTTTTGAAGTCACCAGCCTGGTCTCTCTCCTATTCATGTCTGCTTCACGTACACAAACATTCATGAGTCACTGATGACATTAAACTGTCAAGTAAGACTGTATATACTATACAGAAAGCATCTTGAAAAGAGTTCCAGTAGGCCTCCAAAGGCAATGCATAACACTTCATAAACTGTACATAGCTTATACATACTACAAGAGGGAAGTGCTCTAAAATTAGTGTTATGAAGACTTTGCTATGGGCTAAAATGAAGAAAGAGGGAAAAAAGAGATTCGGGTCTTTCACTAACTGCTCAACCGGGACTGTCGTTTAATAACAGTGCGTCTCCCACCAAGCAGAACTCAGAAGGGTACCACACTGTCACAATGAGGTGATGGATTCCACATCTTAAATGTAAGTCGTGCTAACGGAAGGACGATTTTCGGACAAGTCCCACTGTAAGGCAGAGAAGCCCACAGGGGGAAAAAAAAAAGATTAAGAGCATCGTGTCAGCCGGAGAGCGAATCCGAGAGAGAATTTTCTTCCCCGACATTCTCCTGACCACGGGGTTTGCTTGATAGCTCAGGCAACAGCTTACGGAAAGCACGCAGGGGACAGCTGAAGCCGCAGAGCCTCACAGGAATCATGGATGCCGAACTACAAAGGCCCCAGAGGGTCTAGATTCAAAGACGTCCCAGGATGACGACGGCAACAGAGAGGACTGGACTGCACTCGGCAAGCTAAACAGGGCCTTCTAGCACATGGACCACAACAGAGAGAACCTGACCATACTCGACGAACTCAGGAGGGTTGACACATGCTTCTGAGACACCGAATTAATTTTCGATCCTGGTGTCTCGCGACAGATCGCAGTGTGAAATCACTTCGCACCGACCACCATTCAGGACACATCACCCGGAGGGATCAGTCCAAACCCTTATGTTGCAATATTTATGCGGACGCTTACACAGTACCCAGGCGCATGGCATGCTAATTTAGCTTAACCCTGGTGGAATTCGATCCAAATCAAACGCGAGCGTTGATGGTCGTATAACGAACGCAGGACACAGGAAAGCAGAAAGTTTTCCAGTGACATTCGGGAAATGCATAAAAGCGGAGGTACGGATTGAAATCGCGCAGGGGATAGGTAAAGAGTCACAGATGCCGCGGTGCGGATGCCAGCACATCCATGCTGGCCTGTCTACCTTTAAATAAAAAAGAAAAACAGACCAAACAAACAAATGAACTAAGTTGAACTGGGAGAGCTGGCAGAAAAGTCACATTTGCAGACCTCCCTGCTCCCAGACGGTGTGGAGTCGCTGTGAGAGACTGCTTGAATATAACATCACAGTGGCTGGCGGTGCTGATTTAGGTGTGAAGTTGGTTGGGCGCTTTGACTGCCGGCGAGATTCCCCACAAGGAAGCAGCTACTTTCGCATAGAAATTCGTTCATTTAGTCGTTTAGGTACATACCTCAGAAATGATATTCAGTATATTTTGTATTTCACGGGAGAATTGCAAGGGAAGGAATATATGAATACATGAATAAACTAGGCAATTATCAAAAATAACTCATAACTAAAACTCATGACAGTGCTTTCCCAGTACAGAAAACAGGAGTGTGCTTGGGCAGAAGGATGCACACCTCCCACCTGCCTCAACATAAACACAATCACACAAACGTATCTTCTGCAGGTTCCAGATACGAATGCTCGACGGCAATGATCTCCTGTTTCCATGCATGGGCAGGCGGTAGGGGTAGAGAAGATTTACTGTTTAACTGGCCAGAAAACAAACCCTTGGCCTAAAACAATGGTACTTGTTCCAGGCCCAATTTGTCTACATCAAAACAAATTTCATTAGACCAGCCTTACAATCAAACACCCAGGTTCGCCCCACTCTGGGAAATCTGAGGGGTCAAAAACGACCGGGGAAAGGGAGATCGGCCCAGAGCGGCACGAGCCTCGAGATCACAAATCATCATTAGATCGACGTGGTTTCTTCCCCACTTCCATCAGTATTTCTCACATGCAAGTGTTTCTTTAAATAAACGTTACAATCTGTTTCTTCTGGATTCGGAGGCAACGTCACTTAGCGAAATTCATTACGAGTCAGAAACAGAGGTCACTGTCCATTAACGCACTGAATGCGCTCTCTACGCGAACGGATGGTATTGCCTTCATTTACTAGCGACCCCCTCCTCCCCCCACC
>JAODKL010000038.1:18148081-18158340 GCA_026780765.1 Petrocephalus schoutedeni | reverse complement strand
CCCCCCCCCGCACAAAGGAACCGGCCGCCGTTATTATTCCTGAAGCGTTTCCTCATCTTTCACTGGAGCTTACGGTAAAATAAAGTATTGCGTGTGTGTGTGTGTGTGTGTGTGTGTGCACGGCGGCTCTCCTTTTCCTGGGTACTAAATTAAGTATGACAGACACAAAGACTAATCACCTTCACAGCTACAGCCCCGGCTTCATCTTCGCGCCGGCTTGTGACCCGAGGAGTTGCTATGGCAACAAACAAAGTCTAATTTATCTATGAGTCACATTTGCATTATATCTGGTGCCGCTGAATATTCATTGCGCTCGCTTTTTTTTTTTTCCCCCGCGTTTTGTTTTACCTGAGATACCCGCCGACTAAAAGCGCCTCGTAAGTGTCGAGATTACATTCTGTCAATTATAAAACTATAGACAAAACGAAATTACGGCTCGCTTGACACACGCCCTAAGCCTCGCGGGGATTATGCTGCCATATCAAAGTTGCGTAATAACCTAGAAACTTGAGAGGAACTGGAGGGGAAACCGAGGCAACCAGAAGTTTGTTATTTCAATCTAATCAGTCTCCTTCTGTTTACCTTTTATTTCATCTAATCCCCGCTAACCTGAGAGTAGGCAGTTGGCGAGGCAGCCTTCCCGTGCCACATAGGTCACACAGAGCCCGTGTTTCGCGGGAGATCCGTCACGCTGCATGTGCACCGATAAATCACAGAAAAATGCTGCATCACTGATGCTGCCACCTGCCCTCGGACACGGGCCTTGAAACGGACTGTTATAAAATTTGTGAGGTGTTAAGACGCAGCTGATTGAGCTTTCATATGCATGGCAAAAGATTTATTCATTTATATATAAATCTAACAACTGACAACCAATGACAGCATTAAAAGACATTACCTAACAGTTATAAGATGCCAAATATTGTGCTTTACATTGGTTTTTGTTTGAATCTAGAACTACCTCAGATCTAAAAAGTAAAAAGTAAAAATGAGGGATATAAAAATGGAGGGAGGCGAAAAAAAAAAATGAATAAGGCATGTGAATGGACGACTAAAATCTGTGAGGAGGGAGACATGAGCAGATTAAATGTACCTCTCAGATCAGCTCAGGTCAGATCCCCCAATCACACGTTTGTATTCATACCTTTGTCGGCACCGTCCATTCATTTCTGTGGGAAAAACCCTAATCCCAACTATGAGAACCGTAACCCCCTACCCAGCCCTAACCTTAACCATAAGTAACCATACGAAATACAAAACTTCTGACATTTTTACTTATTTGATCTCACTCACAGACTTTTATGAAATTGAGTTTCCCCTCATGGGGACCGAAAACAAATTGTCTCTGCGACGTCAGAATTGCAGGTTTTCACATTGTGGGGACAATTGGTGTAAAATACACACGACCCACACGCACACACAGAAACCTGACAACGTAACAGGCAGCATAACCTGTAGGACTGTTGATCCATAATCATGCGGCCCCCTCTCAAGCTTCACTTCCCAGCCTCTCTGAAGGCCCGTGCTGACATTATAGCCAGCAGCAGCCTGAAGTACCGGTACTGCCCTGTCTGTGACTACGGGGCTCCCTGACTCCTCTCTGCACTGTCCCTGCTCAGAATACGAAGGGCGCATTGGCCGGGAAATTTAATTTGAAGCGAGGGAAGTAACGCAAGGCATAAAACAAAAGCCACTGATGCCGATTTAAAAAAAATAATCATTACAGAATTAATGAAAGGACGGCTTACATAGGGGGCAGGCCATCGCGATAATTCCCATTAATGTTTAATGATGGTAAATTGGCTTCTTTTTAAGATGGAATACAAATCAGCTACCATCGCAGAAAGTAGAAGTCTGACCGCATGTACGGCTTCCAGGGGATTCCAGCTCTTTGTCAGGAGCGCCTTTGGAGCAGTCTCACATGGACTCCCGTGTCCAGGTAAACCATTCCAGATGGGAAAACAGCAAGTGGATGCCCCCCCCCCCCCCAACCCGATTTTCTATCTTCTGGCGGTAACCATTAGGTTTTTTTTTTTTTTTAAAGGACCCTCCCCCTCCATAGGTCATACTGGTGTACTTGGTCAGAGGTGCGTGGCTCAGCCAGCTAGGGTGCTGTGCCTGTGGTCGGAAGGTCAGCAGTTCGAATCCCAAGGTCAGCAGAGTGATGTCACCATTACGCCCCTGATTGGCTCCCTTAGCCCCCCAGTTGCTGTGGGGACAAGCTGACCCTGCTCTCTCAAATGCATGTTGCTTTGTATAAAAATGCGTGCTAGACAAAAATTTTATAAAGTGATGGGACAAGTAGCCACACACCCCTGATTCTGGGCTAGTAGCCATGAGCAGGGCATAGGCAACCAAGCGATGTCATATGTTTTTCACCTGCCGGCTCTGTACCCGCAACCCAACATCACTCATCTACGACGGAGAATGGCAGTGTTGATCCGGAGCGGTCCCGTAATGTGCTTGTGAGTGTGCTTTGACGATGTGCTCAACGCGCGCATCGTCTCCATGTCCCTAACGGCACAAAACAAGTCGGCAGAAATGTGCAATTCCTAATAACAGCAACAAACGCTTTTAAAGCACTTTTTAAACATGCCACTCAAAGCGGCATTCAACAGAAAAACATGGAAACCAGAATGACAAACATGGACGACAAAGGCCTAATAAAAACAGACAAAACACCGCAAAACAGAGCAGAATTAAGCAATTATACAGATGGCCCAATCAAAATAAAACGACAAAGAGAATCTGTTTACGGATGACTGGATCGCACGACAGATATAGTGAGAATTATTTACCGCGCGGAAGATGCTCACTAAAACCCTTTCCGAGCGAAGTGAACCGGAACAGCGGGTCAAAAGATAAACTGCCTCTATGGTTCCGACGTGGCTAGAACGATTACGCGAAGGCTAAAAGACACGTCAAAGCCCGCCGCCCATTTACAGGGGCATGAAAACGCTGCCGATCCCATGCTGGGCCAAGTCCTCGAGATTCACCCATCTACAGCGACTGAATCTCGACCTCGAGTTCACCAATCACCACTCTGACTTTCACTTCCTATTGGCTGTATGCCGTTGAACGTGGTGGCAAATGCCAAACTCAATGAGACGGAGAAAAGAAATAATAATAATAATAAGGATAATAAAAGCAATGAAAAATCTTTTCTACAGCTTTAGTGGGGAGTCAAGGTTGTGTTGCCCTGGACACCTAAACAACATAAATAGAAAGGCAGTGAGAAATGTACGGGTCTTGCGTCGCTGAGTACTTACTTGGAGAGAGTGAAGGTAACAAAACACCCCCACGCCCAGACCGAAGGCTGCACTCCACCATACCCCTAGCAAACACAGTGTGCTCCCCATTTCTCCATGCCCGTTGGCAAATCGCCGCCGGGTTTCTCCACATGACGAGACGTGACACTATTTACACCTGCTGCACTTGAAGCAAGGACAATACTTCCATGTACTGATCCCCCAGTGTATGTATGTGGGCCTGTTCATTGTTCGTCTAATGTTGATTCTTGTGTTATGTTAGGTTTTTACGTTTTTCTCTCCGTCTCCTTTCCCTTTAAAATACTGATAATTGCACAGGATTAAAAAAATAATAATAAATGATTCCATAACTCAGTCTATATCACTGTAATGTCTACCCTGTCATGAAGGTTATACCTAGAGGACTGTTATTTAATTTCTCTGCGCATTATAAATGGCTGAGACAACAAAGCTTTACTTGACTTGAGGAGCCCCGCTTTGAAGCCACTGTAACAGCATTATGCCAAAATAAAAGAACATACAAGGTCATCGTTAACTCCAGGATCATGGGATTTTAAATATAAAACAGGTCTTATAACCCTGGCCCTCTACAATCAGATCTTTTGTACCAAAATCAAAAGGGGTAACCATCATTACCCGATCAAAGTAGGATCTCCTTTGCTGAAAGTCTTCCCCCATCAATCTATAAGACCCAAACCACATGAGGGATTGAAGTTCCGAAAGAGGTTACAGTTCTACGTTACTGACCAAGATCCATTTTTCATATTAATAAGCTAAGAGGCAGCAATACACTGAGTTTAGCCTTTTTTATTCTGAAACTGCAGATACGCAGAAAAGCAAGAAAATATGAAAAGCAAGCAGAAAAATTATTAAATTATCAGCAATACCACACAATATGGATTCTCTCATGATTACCTCCAAAAAAGATATAGAAATATGGGCAGTACTGTGAAATTAATGTTCTGTGGAAATAAGTGAGGGCATGGGTCTATAAAAGGGCGGGGCAACAGAGACAATGGTCCCAGCTGAAAGCTGACTGGCCCCCAAACAGCCCCGCCCCTGTCACTCACCAATTCAAAACATATTATTGGTTAATGAATAAGGCTGGTTCCTGAGTGCAGGGCACGTTTGGAAGTTACATGAAATCGGCACCAGGAAATCATCACAGCTGATCTAACCCGCGAACCGACCGTCGCCAACGCGCTACAAGTGTGTAGCTACCATTGTATGCCATTTCAAGCTGATTAACCAAACATGTTTCCTGAAGGCCTCCCCCCTCCTCTCATTTTGACATGGAGCCTTAACCTCAATACCGGGACTCGGTCCACAGAGTTCATACCCTGATTACGAGAGACACGTTCAGCTGACACCAAAGGCACGGCTAAAAGCTAGAAGCTCCTTTGGTAATCCACAGACAGACAAAACAAAAAAAGCCAAGACTTACAATCAAACACAAAAAGTTCTCCCTCCATGCGCTAAAATACAAATATATTTAAAACGATTCCGTGAACCAAATCTAGATAACAAAGAGCAGCCACAATATATTATTCTAATTATTCAGACTAAAAAGTATGCCCCATCTCATATAAAAACATTATTTATTCAAGACATTCGTTTCTTTATTTAAATGAGTTTGGTGGGGGGGAGGGTGGGGCGGTGACAAATGGAATTCTCGATCTCTCTCGATCGCCCAGTGTTTCCCAACAGCTCAGTTGGCTACAAAATACATATAAATTTTGGCCAGCGTTGTAAAATGTAAGTACCCCGAAAATGCCGTTTCTGCTCCATAAAAAAAAACAACAAAAAAAAGGCAGATTAGGTGATTGTACACAATTTTGGGTCTGCTGGCATGCAAATGTGAGAATAATGTAGCAGACAGATAGACCACGTAGTTTTATGGAGAAGTATGGCTGGGTTAGGGTGCTGTGCCTGAGAATCATATGGCCAGTAAGGTGACTGGGCCCCTGAGCAAGGCCCTTAACCCCAATTGGTCCAATTTATTTATTTATTAGATATCTCCATGAGAGCAAGCTTGGCAGTGAAGGACAGCCACCTCGACCCTGCTTTCTCAACTGTACACTGGATAAAATCATCTGCTAAATAAACAGTGTACAGTGGTGGCTAGATGCTGGGAGTGACGTAGGGTACTTAGTATACTGTGCGGATGCCGAGGTTGGAAGTAGGGCTGGAATACCGTGCAATGGTTCATCTAGTGAAGCCTGACCGCACCGTCCACGGTTCACGTCAAATCTTCTCATCCCGACTAACCTTCAGCATTCCCGTTTTCTTCGCTAATAAACCCTCGAGACGGAGGGATCATTCAAACACTGAACCAAAAACAATACAATCAATCAGCACAAACTACAACACTAATTAAAAGGTGCTGAGCCCGAGTGCATGCTGGTTTCTGTGTGTTGAGGTATGGCCCAGAAGTAATACAGACAACAGGACAGAGGCTGAAGTCCAAAATGGACTGAAGTCTAAGGCATATACAAGGGTAAGGCTAAAACGACACTGAAAGCTGATTGGCTCCTGCAGTGCCCGCCTCCGTGCCATTGGCTAATAATAAAGTTAGCCCCTCTGTATAAATTCTGGCTCTCCTATGCTCCTGCTCCCCCACCATAAAAAAAAAAAATCGAAATCCTGGAATTGCCCCCTGACCTAAGTCACTTTCACTTACAAATTTCAGCACCATGAATGCAAGAAACAAACCAGGAAGCTTCCCATTAAAACGAAACTCACACGAACAGCTCTGCCCCACATGTACGGCCATGAGTTCGTCGCTCCTGGAGCAACGTTAAAAAGATAATAATAATAATAATAACATGCTGAGGTCAGACACAATCCATAAATTATCCCCGAGACAATAACTCTGGCACTGTGCATTATTCCGAAGCATCGATCCGCTCTTCTGATCTCGACGCTACACCCTATTTCTCTTGCTTATCAGCAGACTTCTGCCGACGAGGGGTGGTCAATTATTAAAATCAACTTTAAAATTACCGCTTTTGTAAACAAACTGGCTTATTCGGTATTTATTCTGCTACTTACACCCTGAGAAGCAATTTTTCAGTAGCCGGCATTAGCATTTTTTATTATGAAGCATTGCTGTTGTTTTGATCCATTTAGCCAGGCCTATAGATAATTCATTTCGATTCATTAGAATCATGTTTATTTGATGTAAACGGTTTTACGGTAAGGGGGGCAGATCTGTAGCGAAACACTTGGAGCGGGTAATCTGATAACCTTAGCACTTCCTGCTTGCAAAGCTTGCAAGCTCTCAGGGTTAGTCCAGCCCACTAATGGCCAGTAAAACCTTGAATCTCTACCTCCGCCTGCCTAGAGGCCAGAAGGGATGCCTGCCATTTGAGCGGTGGTATTTCGAAGAATCCTTCACAGTAAGAGCGTTTGTCTCTTCAGCTTACATTAGACCGTTTAATTGACATGCTTATCCTGATTTTTACAGTTATGGATATTATCCACGATTAGAAAAAGTACTCATCTTCCGAGTACGGAGTATAGCCCTTGGCAGACAACCTTAAGGTTATATATCCACATCTTTAATCACAAGGCCACTAAAACAGCAAATTAAGGGGACATTTTCCCTAAAAGCAATGCTCCCCCCCACAACATCTGCGAAGAGATAGACGATTACCCAGAATACAATTCACCAAGTGGCTGGAGTTAAACAGCTGAAATCACACATCAGACCTTAAGGATAAACACCGGCAGCTGTTATAGAGATGGCACAGTGCAACACCAAGATGCATCTTCTTGCTAATGACTTCTAAAGTGGCAATGCAAGTTCCATGGAACAACATATTAAATGTATACTATGAACAAGCAAAATTATACCCCCACCCCTGACACACAGGTAGCAGACAGCCACACCGCTTGCTTGCCGGTGTCACTCGGCATCGCTGAATTCCAATGCCGCTTAACGGGCCCAAAACCTCGCGCCTCACTGTCAGGCTCCCCCACAATCCAGCCCAAAAGAATTAATCAGCCTTCATTTCAATTCAGTTCAGGGCCTCTCCGTAAGCAAAAGGATTTCAGACCCGCACTGCTCCTTGAAGACGGAGTGTTTAATCCACTGAGTAAGCACGGCTGGAGATCGCTCCCGACTCCAGACGTCGGCTACTTCTCCCCAGGAATACGGTAGAACCTTTAAGGGGAAGATCTCTCTCTCTCTCCAGCTACCCTTTCACTAGCTACTGCTGTCATCGGTCCTTTTTTTTATACTGGTATTTTTCTTTAAAAGATATTTCTGTGATATGTTTGCTTACTGTGATATGTTTACTTTTATAGGACAGTCGAGACCTTTTATGTCCGCTATGAAAAAGGAAATTGGCCCTTTAAAATAATAAATAAAAAAAAGCCACTGCTTACATCTAAGGCGGCAGCATCGGCGCGTGGGAGTCGAAAGGGAAGGCGGAGGCCTGGATGGTGTCTATTAATCAGCCTAATACCCCCTAATAAAGCCAGTCGATACCTCTCACTTTTTCTCCCTTCCATATTCAAGCTGTCCACCTGGGCACCCGAAAAGGCCTCTGCACGCATCCTTTAAATCGATCGATCTGCCTCTCGCGCCACAGACCCAACTGTGCTTCCGAGCTTGGCTTTGGGGCCCAGGGCCATGCAGACACTTTTTGAGGTGCTCAAAAAAAAAAAAAAATGGGGGTACCATTACACACAAGTCCACATCTTCATATCTGAAGCCACAATACATCTTCAACGATAAATGTGACTATTAATCTGAACCGTATTTGCAACAAATAAGGATTACTGTCACAAAAAATACAAGCTAAAAAAAATAATCAAGTAAATAAATGACTAGTATAGCAGTATGCGGTACGCAGTACTGAAAATAAAAGGACCCCTGCACGCGCCTGTTGAAGCCACTCCCAGCCTCTCCTGTTGATAGCTCCTGAGATGCTGACAGTGCTACGTTTCCAGGAGATGATATGCGTCCCCCCGCCCCTACCTCCCCCACCGCACGTCTTTCCAGAGCCGAAGGCGGGGACTAAGACGGAGAGCGGGCGAAGCCTGGAGATGACATCCCCGATGGTTTTCAATCAGACGGCTGATGCCTCTAAGCGGTTCCATTTAGAGCCGGGGAACCCTAGGGGTTGGCATGTGAGAAGCAGGTGCCTGTCATCGCCACCAGGTGGAATTCCAGTTAGAACAAAAGCCCTCTGCGACATATTAAGCCGGCCGGCGTCGATTTCCCCGCTAGCCTTTTCCGAGTCCTGTTCGTTAGGCACCTGCCCATCGCCGCAGATGTAAAACAAAAGTGCAAGGTGCAGAGGAACGCATGCAGAAGTAATTAATGGTCTCGGTAACAGGACGAGGGCAAGCCGGGCAGCCAGCAATCCAGCCTAATTGCTCAGATCCCTGCCGGCTCAGGGCAGGACACCAGAGGACGACGGCTTTAGCAAACAGAAATGTGGATTTTAGCGTGCGGGGAGCAGTCAAGCATCTAGTCCGCCTTCAAAGCATCTCCTTTTTGTTTTCCAAGGCATACCCTTAGAGAGGTGAATACAAAAACAAGGCATTCTTGTGATTCAGACATGCCCCAGGGTAATTACAGCATTGCTGTCATTTTGCCTGCAAAAGCCGTGGACGGTGCCAAGGGGAACCTCAAATGTCGGGGCCGGCTGCTTCTGATCCAAGTGGCCGCGAGGATCACGCCCCAGCTGCAGCGCCCCCCGGTGACAGGACAGCGAGGTTCCTGCTGCTCGTTATAGTCAGACGCCAGTCCCTTCCCATTGGGAATTCTTGTAAGGAATGTCATTACGTGGAGACCATGGGCTGTCAGTGGATTCACCCAATGGAGGGCAACCTGGGGTAGTTCTATAGGACCACCTCTTAACAGACGATGCTTTGTTTACAGTAGCCTTACAGTAGCCTTACAACACTGCAATCATGTTCACCTTTAAGAATTGGAGGTAAGCTTGATGGAAAAGCCTTCCCATTTACATAGGGTCACCTGAAGGTCATATGACTCGACAGTGAACAGAATTATTTAAGCGAGATACTTTAAAAACATGAAACCCATGCAATGCTGTGTGTTCACATGATTCGAGGTGTCAAACAAACATGCATTTTCACACCTGAGAGCAGAGTTTCTCAAGTCGGGTTCCCAACTGCTTCCCAAGCTATCAGCCTGGACCTTGGATAATCTCCCAGACGTCATAAAAGGACTTACCTAAGGGGAGGGGGCGGGGAGGGGAGAGACAAATGAGGTTAAATGTGGTTAAAAACTGTTAGACAAAGATAGAGAGTCATTTTCTGTCTCAGAATTCAGATGCTGAGAGCTTACACAGGGAGCTGATGCGGAGACGGGAGGGCACCCAGGGCATGGGCCGGGAGAGTGACAGAGGCCGCCCTGGCATTAGGCGCAAAGATGCCGAGCCCTGGCTAGGGCGTTCAGACGGGATTACCCAGCGCCGCCAATCCCCTGACCGGAAGGCACAATTAAATGCCAACTTCTAAACCGCGTGCAAAATTGCAAAAAGACACCAAACGTCTTCTTTTTCTGCATAATATTAAACAGCGAACGCGGCGACGGGGGGGTTAATTTGGAGGATGAGCGTGAAGTGCTGGCGCTTTATAACGATGACACCCAGGGATTGCAATTAGGGGGTGCGCGTAATAATCCGCAATCTTGTTTTATTAGACAGACGTGATAGTACTGACTAGCGCCTCACGCAGATAATTGCGATACCAGTTAACCCAGCGACGTTCGGGAAGACAACACAGTTTTTTTTTTTTCCTTTTGGGGGGGGCGTGGTGGGGGCATTTTTAATCAAGGTAGCAATCATGGCAGTACACAGATAGCATAAAAACCTGACGTTAAAAAAAATAAAAAGAATTAATAACTAGAATACCATCTCTGTCAGTGCAAGTGTGTCTCTTAACCATTGCGGGAACGAGCCATAGGCGGGCCGGTGCTATTCGGGGGGGGGGGGGGGGGGGGGGGGGGTGGCC
>JAODKL010000038.1:18111867-18139417 GCA_026780765.1 Petrocephalus schoutedeni | reverse complement strand
GGGGGGCGTTACACGTCGGGCCAAGATGGCCGACTTCACACTGGGCCTCAGGACTCGGGCCTGGGGCATTTTTCAATACCAAGAACACAAAGATCGTGCTTGACCAATGTATGTTTGAAATTTGGGGCAGGGCAAGAATGACATCTGGGAATTTCTACCGTCCTCGGTACTTCTGATCTTGAGTACTGGAGCTGGTGTTCTGCAATGGAAGACAACATAAAATGGGTACATGAGAACACAAGTACAGTCAAGTATGCATATTGAGAAACTCCCCTGGACAGCTGTCCCTGTTATACCAGGCCCTGACTGCCCCCCCCCCACCACATGTCAGTCGACATGGCAACGTAGGCCACAGTATATGGAACTTATGTCATTGTAGCCCATCTGATGTAACATCTGATATGGTACAGTCGATGTAGCATAATTATACTCCTTTGCTTTTTTTTTTGTCAAAAATCTCAATGTTACATAAATATAATCTGATTTTCTGCATTTGAATGACAGCCCCAAAGCAATCTTATTTATCCCCTAGGCTAACAATCCAGACATTAGCCTTGACGTCTCAGTGCTTAAATTACGTAATGCATTTGAGGTGATTATAAAGCAGCCGTCCAAGTGCAGCTCGCACTTCACCTTGGTGACTATTTATCATAAAAAGGTGCAAGGTGTGCCTCTTGCCTGCTCAGATACTGAGTGCAGTGTGTTTTATAACTATGCCTGTAATGGTGTGATAATCATTTTGCAGGTCCAGTCATCCTGTGCAGAATATTCCTGCTCTGGACTGAAGGGGAAACAATGTAGGTTTTTGCCTGGTGATTTTGCTGTTATCTCCAGATTAAGGAGACTTTGGGGGGATGGACTGTTGAGCAGGTTTAGTGTTTGTTTTACTGGGGGTCAGAGAACGTGGACGGAGCTTTGAGGTCTTTCGTGCACTTTAGTTTGCTTCAGGCGACACGTTTGTGGGTGTGTCAAGCGGCATCGACGAGGGGGGCGATGGCGGCCCCTGTCTCGTGGTTCCGCTCGCATCGTAAGGTCCCAGCGGGCGTTTCGTAAGTTGATGAGTCCTGAACGGAAACCGCAGAGATGAACGTCTGGCCCCCTGGGTTTTTAACCACATCTAATGAGGCTAAAGCCCATGGAGAAGATTGAGGTTCTCTAACCTGATACATTAACCCGTCCAGTGATACCAGAAAGCAAAGAGTCATTACAAAGCATGCAGAAAGGACTGAAATATAACAGCCTTTGGTTTAGCATTCTTCAAGGATAAGTTTCATTGTCTTTAAACATTCAAATCAAGTAAAGCTTTATTGTCATCTCAGCCATGCACAATACACAGTGAATGAAATAATCATCAGGACAGGACAAACATTACAGAGCTAAAGACAGCGTCTTTTATGAAACAGAATCCTTTACAATTATCGATAAATGAAGAGGAGGGCAGACAGAGGGGAGGCTGCTACCGATATTTTCTACTGAACATAACATGACAAACATTTCACACTGAACAAACAGAAATGCTACACAACACTAGGAAATTAAAACACGAAAGTGCAGTATCGCCCGCACGCGTGCTTACACTGAGAGTAACTTCACACTCGCCTGAAATTCAGCTGTTTCTTTTGCCTGCGATTCGTTTGCTGTACAGCGTTTCCCTCGGAAACACCCCCGTTGGTTCCTGGAGAGTAACGTAAGAAGCGTAGGGTTTGGCAGACTATGCCGTGGCTCTGGGCCGCAGGCCCGCTTGGGCTGAACCAGGACCAGAGTGAGACGCAGCCAACGCGGGTAGGAGGTCAGGCCATCGTGTTACAGAGAGACGGCCTCAGCGCTGCGGCGTGGGCTGCCGGACCCCAGAATAATGGTGCGGGAGGCGGGGATCCAAGTACTTTACCATGTGCCTTTTTGCAGTGAGTGAGTGAGGAGAGAACTGTGAAGCAGCAGATTACAGGGAGCCCACCTGGGCGATAAGTGCTGCACCCGGTTTCGTGGTGGGCGGAGCTCCGGCACCGGGCTACCGTTTCCCGCCACAGGAGACGAAACCCGGCTGAGGGAAACACAAATAAACATGACGGCAATCCCAGAAGGACGCCAGTGGCCCTCATCATTGCCGTCCCGCAAGCCTAACCAGGCCACGTTTAAGTTTTAAGGGAAATTCTCTCTAAGAATGTCCCGTATAAAAGTAATTAACAAACGATGTTATGTTGTTATTCTTTAAATTTATTTAAGTGCTTTTTCTTGTGTTGTGTGAAACTCTCTGGCAAGTGGCAGAGTATTCTCTGAAGGCCTCAACTAGAGCCCGAGTTCTTGCCTACCAAAAATACCTTTAACTACCTACAGAAAGTAGATAGTTAATACCGATGGTATTGTGGTGAATCCGCGAAGGTGACCTTGATTTCGGTTAGTCTGCAGGCATGTGAGATTCTGGGCATGCCAGAGGCTCCTGTATAAGCATGAAGGATCTGCGGGATGTAAAAAAGAAAGCGGACATGTATCTGTCCTGTGACAGCAAAGGGCCAGCTTTCCCTTAGCGGGACAAATGGCTCTCGCTTCGCAGAGCTGTGTTCTTTTAGCGCCGCCGCCAGCCGCTAGCGCTCAGATGCTTCCCTCTCCTCCAAGCGGGAGCCGGGCACCCTAATCTCCCGCTCATTGGGACCTCAAGCGGCTGTCACCCTCCCTGTCACGCTCCACTGCCCTCAGCCGATTGGCTAGCGGCAGATTTATTTCTGGCTGTCACAGCCAATAGCGTGCCGGCGTGGTTCACGTCGCTGTTTAGTTCCAGTGACAAACATGCTGATTAGAGGAGCCCGGTGATCGATGGCTCTTTGTTGAAGAGTAACAGAGTCTTTATTGCGTCACGATGGACTCGACGCCGTGCGGCCACTCGCCGTCCTGGCTGCCGTGGCCTCACCTCCACAGGTCATCCTGAAAAGGTCAGGAGTTAATGAGCAAATTGTTTCTCCCCCCGTACTATAGCTGAAGTCGAATGGCTTGTTTTGGAGTCATATTTGTAGACACTCCATCACTGTTGCTCCCGTGGTCATCATAATCCATGTTGCGCTCCAGGTTGGCCCAACCCCCCCTCACATCCAGGGGGCGCTGTTGCTCCCTTGCCTCCCATTCGATGGCCTCCTGCTGATTCCTGTGTGGGAGGAGAGGCAGAGACAGGAACGCAGAAATGCATGCGGCCAAATTCAAGGTAATGTGCTAAGATGTGTTACCGTAGCAATGCGTCGTCCATCTCTGTGGGCTTTCTGAAGGCAGTGAAAAGATTTCCAGAAACGTTCCTTCAGACTCACCATACTGTGAAATTTGTTTTTAAAGGATTTGCTTCCTTGAGTCTTACGAGTCTGAGTACCAAGCTGACAGCCGCCGGCCGGTTGCTAATTGATGTTGCTGTTTGATTTTACTGCCAAACGAAATGAAACATTGGTCTCACAGAGCGAGTCAAAGGCCGGGGAGAGAAACCTGTGAAAACACATATTGTTTGTGGGGGGGCGAGGAAAAATAAACACCTTTTACGAGAGTGGCACAATCTATGTAAGATCTGTGAGTCTAAGCTGAGAGAGCCTGAGGTTTTGGGTTTGGTGTTATCACGTCTTCCCCCGAGTGTCCCAGCCCTTGGAGTGGGTGGGGGGGGGGGGGGTTAGGGTGCCAGGATGCAGGTTGTCAGTGCTCCCCTGGAAGCACAGACGTTCGCCTGCATTAATGACTCCTAACTAAAACATTCATAAAGTGTTATTGGATTTTAAATACCAAGGTTAAGAAGCACGACCTTGTGGGGCTGAAGGTCTCGCTTCCGTCCCGGCCGCCAATGCCTGCCCCCCCCCCGCCCTCTGCACAGGTCCAGCACTTACATCATGAACCGCCGCTCCAGACTGGATGGAGTTCAACAGTGGCCCAAGGCACTGAATATTTTTCCATTTATTTAGGAGAGGGGCTTGGGGGTGGCGGGGGGGGGGGGTGGTCTGACACGCCGGGGAAGAGGGCGGAACGCATTATGAGTTAAGTAATGAGTAATCAGCACCGGCTCCCGTCTACGAGGCCCCTCTACTCAATCTCATGGTTAAGTGAGCCATGGCGGGATGGGGCTGGCCCTGCCGGGTTCGGGGGCCGGGGGGCCGGGTCCGGGCGTGCCGCCCGCCTGGAGCACGTCGCCGGGGGTTTGTGGAGACGATGGAGATCCCTGCACACCAGCCTGCTTCACGTACCACCAGGGACCTACAGGGCTGGGCGTTTCTGTGTGCCTTTTGTGGGTAAATCTATTACCCATGTGTTATTAATGTAAGCAGGCCCTGTGGCTATGCTCCCTCTGCCCCCCTCCTGCTCTCCTTCCCTCCCTCCCTCGCTCTTTATCTACCCTTCCCCGTTTATCGGGACGCCGGCTTCCTCTGGGTCCGAATCCACCGAATCCTCGGCAGCTTCTCTCGGTAGCTTAGCGTAATTATTAAAACACCTGATGCAGAAAATTGATACTTTCTTCTCCTCTCCTACACGTAACCCCCCCCCCATAAAAAGTAGACGCATAAACGAGTGCATAAGGGGGGAGGCAGCTGTTTCTGGGCTCCCAGTGGCTCGGGGTAGCATGTGTCAGGTGTCAGGTTGGGAGATTCCCGTGGTTTGTCGGCTGGGCGGCTGCCGGGCTTCCAGGAAATCCCAGGCTTTGCCGTGTCCTCTTTGGGCGGAGCTCCCGGACACGACCCACACCGATCCTGTTTCTCCTTTAGCAATCAGACACGGGTCCCCGCACAGGTAGCTGAGTCTGGGGTGGGGGGGGGCCTTCAGTGTCACACAGCAAAGTCGAAGGAATGTCAGTCAGCATCGCACAAACAAAGTAAACTGAGCAAACGACCGTGCTGGCGATTACCCCGGTGTGGCCGCCAGCGCGCGCGACATTAAGCGTAACGATGATGAATTAATGTCGCGTCACATCGCGATAACTGTCACTTTGATTTCTCGTCCGGCGTCACGCTGCTTCAGCTGGGAGCCCTTACAGTACGGCGGCAGTAATCTGGTGCAAAAGAAAGTGCTAAGTCACCATGAAGCAGGGGTTTCATTTTGGTTCTGGGCCCAGTTTGTTTTGTCACAGGGCCAAACCATCTGTATGGACTGGGGAGGGGGGGGGTAGTTGCAGCCGGGCCACTTGAGTTAGTCCCCTGACTAATTTAATAGCTTTGATCATGTGCTCAGCCTGCAGTTTTTTTTTAAGGACACTGAACATCCATCTCGTGGTGGCCATATTCCAGGGACCTGGGGGTGTCACCCAATCTGATTTACATAGCCCCACCCACTCAAACATACACCGTTGGTTCTTGCAGACGTGTTGGCTTGTGAGCGTCGTAACTCAGTGCCATGCAGGGCAAAGCATGTCTGTGACTGTGAGCGACAGCGTTATTAAGACAGAGACCAGACGGATGTCATTAAACAGGCCAGGCACACTGCAGGAGAAGAAGTAAATCAGGCACGTTTTGGCCCCACGTTTCAGCGGCGGGCCTGCACCCCATCGGGTCCTCGATACCCCATTATCCAAGAAGCCGATGGCTCTAAATTGCGTCTGCTATTTTTAATAACATTGCAGTCACAGCAGCAGCAGTATTTTATTGGTCTGTGTGACTCAGAGCTCAGAGCTGTTAAAGATATAAAAAGCCAGTAAATGATATGGCAACTTTAATCACAAACCAGAAGAACGTTAAGCACAGATGGGCCTGCAGGAGCCTCCTGAACACCTGTCTGGCGTTACTGCTGAGGAATATGGGCCATGCCACCGGTTGGCATCCATGGTCAGTGAAGGGTCGTCCATGTCGATTAATTAATCACGTTAACGTCGGCCAGGCAGGAAATCTCGCGCCCTTTGGCAAGCCGTCTGTGGGTGCAGCCACTGATTTGCAAATCACTAAGTACATCCAGGTCGCTAATAAACGTGACTGGTGCATAATTTGGCTAATTTAAAGTCAACCAGATGTTGAGGTCCTGCCCGTATCGGCCGTGAAAGAAAGGGCCATGTGTAGGACGCCGTGATCGCTGGGAGATGACTGTCAGCTCCATTATCGCACTCGCCGGGGCTGGTGTCGATGTCTGTGTAACACTCTCGTCCGCGCTATAATAAACACATGAGAGGTCTGTGGGCGATTGTCCCCCAAAAGAATAGACTGTTAATCCTTTTGACTTTTTAACCAGCTGATACTTCAGCAGTCACAAACACTCTTAGCTGAATCTGAAAAGCAACAAGGTAAGTAATCCACCAAAGCGTATTGTAAGACATTATCCGTGCATCGAAAAAAAATATGTGTGTGTGTGTGTGTGAGTACAGGGTGGGGGTGGGGTGGACCACGGGGGAGGGGGGTGTCATAATTGCTTTCTCATGGTAGAATTTTTTTATGGGTGAGGAAGGAGCTTCCCACCGTTCTCCATTTTATGTTATCGCTCGGGTTTGTCTTGTGGAAGCAACATGTGAGTTCTCAGTGGAAAAATCAATCCACACTTGGATGCACAATGGAAAAGATAATTCTCTTGAAAACGTAGCTTTATTTTGCGAACCTGGGAGCAGTGGCGCCAAGGGGCTTTCCTGAGCATTGCTCGGATCCCTCTGCACATTTAAGCAAAGCGTGAGCAGCCTTTGGGCCACTCCTGTCCAGACGCCGCTGCTTTCGCGCGAATCGCCGTTGGCCGTCGCGGCTGACCGGGCACGCGGCTGAACTCGCCACGTGTGGTTATTCGGCATTATGGCAGCCAGCATTGCCATTTTTTTCCTAATCTGCCGTCTCAGTTGTAACTCACACCAAGAATGATGTGAAGACCTAAAAGATACTCCAGAAATTGCCAGTACATTTGGCACTAATACAATTGGGTGTGCCTATATGTGCCGGCCAGCTTTCCGTCCCATTCCATTTGGCTTTGGTGTTGGGGGGCGGGGGGGGGGGGGGTGTGTGGGTGTGTGTGTGTGTGCATGCACGTGTGTTTGATTTTTGTATCTCTGTGAGTGTGTGCGTGCATGTGCGCCCGTTAATGCGTGTGCGCGTCGGGCCTCAGGCTCTCCATGTGACAGTGCCCCCTTACTGCCCTCTCCTCCTCTCTGTTTTGATTTCTACTTAAAGTTTTATGTCACCCCCCCTACCCCCCGAGGGTGCTATTAGCTCGTATGCTAATAGCCCTATGCATATTCTATTAGCGCTGTCAACAGAAGATAGGAGACACATTCAGTATGGAGCACTTAGGGGGCAGTTAAAGAGGGGAGGGGGGCTGCTCTTCCTGTGGCATCAGTCATTCTCCCCGTCTCGGGCCTCCGCCGTCTGTGATCAGGTGACCTCTTCAGAGCCGGTCACATGACGCCGACAGCCCCGGGGCTCTCCTGCCGTGGTACACGAGGCCCCGGCAGGCTCTGTCGCACGCTCCAACGGTAACGTTTACTCGTGGGAGTGGCAGGCACGTCAGACGCCAAGCATGTCTCGAGGAAGAGGTGCCAGTGTGCTAGGGGCTTAATAAAATCACGTGTCCCGGTGCGGAGGGGTGAGACAGAAACTATGAGGAATCATGATTCCCACTCCGTTTTTTTACGGCCAGCCAGTAAAGGCCAGCTCAGAACTGGAGAAGCATAGTACACTGGCAGAAAGGCACGGCCAATTTAAGCATTCAAATTAAAATGCTCGGATGACATTTCTGAGTCCACTAATTCAATCCAGCTCAGCGTAGCTGCCCCCCCCCCACCCAACCCGTCACACGATGTCTGTGCGCCACCCTCCCGTCATCAGAGATGGCGGACTCAGCATATAAAGTCACCCTTAATCTGCTGGAAGCTATATTTCTTGCCGCTACGGGAGCGAGATTTGTTTGGGAGTGTGTCCGCGGTTTGTGTCTCGGTGTTCTCAAGTTTGTGGGTTTGGGGGACACTGCCGGTCTGCGCTGTGGGTTTGGGGGACACTGCCAGTCTGCTGCCCGGGTTTGGGGGACACTGCCGGTCTGCGCCGTGGGTTTGGGGGACACTGCCGGTCTGTGCCACGGGTTTAGGGGACACTGCCGGTCTGCACCACAGGTTTGGGGGACACTGCCGGTCTGCGCCACGGGTTTGGGGGACACTGCTGGTCTGCGCCGTGGGTTTGGGGAACACTGCCGGTCTGCTGCCCAGGTTTGGGGGACACTGCCGGTCTGCTGCCCGGGTTTGGGGGACACTGCCGGTCTGCGCTGTGGGTTTGGGGGACACTGCCGGTCTGCTGCCTGGGTTTGGGGGACACTGCCAGTCTGCGCCGTGGGTTTGGGGGACACTGCCGGTCTGCGCTGTGGGTTTGGGGGACACCGCCGGTCTGCGGCGCGGGTTTGGGGGACACTGCCGGTCTGTGCCGCGGGTTTGGGGGACACTGCCGGTCTGTGCCGCGGGTTTGGGGGACACTGCCGGACTGCACCGCCAGCGAGTGCGCAGAGTGCGGCTGATCGCTCGACACCTTCAGCTGCTCATCTGGGAGAATTTTTTTTTTTTAATGAAATGATAAATCACACCGTAAGATAAAAAGACCCCCGAATTATGTGCCCCCACCTCAACAAAATCTCATTTTGTTTCTACCTAAAACAGATGAACATTTTATGGAAATGTGGAAACGATTAGTCTAAGGGTCGTCTTTTAGAACAATTCCCAAATGAAACTAGCAGGCCCTATATTTATGAAGCTCATTGCAAGGGGTCTTAATGAGGCAATTAACCAGAGGGTCTGCTGACTTTGATCTAAACGTGGTGATTTTTACAAAAACATCTCGCAGTGATAGATACTCATAACTCAGAGTCCTTAATTGTGCTTAATTTGTTTGGAATAGGAATGTGCTTTCGATTAGCGGGTGGATTCGGCCCTCGTGTTTAAAGGAAGCTGTCAGGGAAAATTAAGAACCAGTTTGCTTTCAGAGTTACTGTTTTTTATCACGGTCGGAGGGAGGGAGAGCCCCAAACAGAGAGCAGGGGATAATTAGGCGCCAAACAGAGGCATGTGGGGGGGGGGGGGACCGGGGCAATGCGACCCGGGCAGAAGTTTCACTTGTACGTGTGGCTGCAATGTCAGAGAGACCGTGCCATTAAAACAAAAAGCTCACCGCCGGTCACACCTCCATCGGATTCGGGTGCTAATAATTCCATAGCACTTCCTGTTGGGACTGTGTAAAGTCCACTTTAAGCAGTGCACCTCCCCCCCACCCCGCAGCCGGTCAGGCTAATTAACGCTTTTAAGCTTCCCCCAGGTGAGACGAAGGATCGGGTGAGGCGCGCGCAAACAAACGCACACCGAACAGCTGGCACCGTCTTCCTTTTGCAACAGAAGAGATCTCGGGCGGCAGACCCGCGCTGGCGCCAAATATGGCAATATGTTGCCTGTCAGAGAGCGGGCCGCACGAGCACAGAGAGAGAGGCCCCGGAGCCGCCCCGTCGGATGACAAGCGTCAGGTGGCTACTTTGTCTTTATTCCGGAGGAAATAAAATAAATTAAAGAACTCCGTTTCGCAGTGTGGCTGCCAGGAGGATGAGCTCTGTGCTCAGCACCGACATAGCCGGGGTATCCCCACGATGAAGATCTCTGCTTCTGATCAAGACCATTCTGCCTAGCTATTCCTAAACCTATCAGCAGCCTATCCCACCTTCCAGTGCTCCCTCGCACGCCTGTCTACAATAACAGTGCTCGTTGGACAGGAGTGAAATGGCGAAGGTAACTCTGGTAACTGGAAACTCTGGGTAAGCTTCAGATCACTGGCAGACTGGATCATATGGTGGAGTGCAGCAGCGGTAGTGGATTAGGTGGATTATACTCCAGTGATGCGTGCCCCCCCTCCCCCCCCCCCCCCGATTCAAAACGGGGGCTCTCACACACGTCAAGCGAGAGGACCAGGTGACCCATCCATTTTGTTGCTTGGTCGGGGAAGGAGGTCTTAGAAACATGTGATGGGGCATCCTTTATAGTGGTAAACAGACAGGACCCCCCCCCCCCCCAAAACAAGATCTAGATAGAGCTAAAGGAGAAACTGTCTCCTTCCACTCCCCCCACAAGCCTGTCAGGGGGCTGAAGCAGGTTAAGCTGGGTGACGTGTAACACAGAACCTCCCACTATCAGCCGTCTCCTTGACAGCGGGCATATCCCAGTGTACAGAGAGCACCAACCCCGCCAACCCCCCCCCC
Organism: Petrocephalus schoutedeni; assembly: GCA_026780765.1. Lineage (NCBI taxonomy): Eukaryota > Metazoa > Chordata > Actinopteri > Osteoglossiformes > Mormyridae > Petrocephalus > Petrocephalus schoutedeni. The sequence continues at coordinate 18,129,280 of JAODKL010000038.1, read as the reverse complement.
CCCCCCCTTCCTCACCCGGAACATTCCGGGGATCCATGTCAGCAAGCATCTCATCGCATGTCGATATTTACAAAGACAGTTCTCTCGGAAGGACTTGCTGGGGCAAGGGTGGTGGAAACCCCAAATTCCCCACCTTTGTGAACACCCTCTAATCTCAGCCAATTCTTGGTCCCCCCTGAGGGGAAAAAAAATCCAAAAGATGATGGATGCTTGATTAAAACCATTTATCACTCTGATTTTGGTTGAAAGATTTGGCTGGTAATTAACGTCTCCGTTCCGTTATCTCTCCCGTTCATTTCGACTGGATAAAGGTGACTTTCTCTGGGGGTGGAGAAGGAGGGGGGGGGGGGTTCTCTTTGCCTACAGGGAGTCGGATGGGCAGAGTAACCTCAGCTCCATCCTTCACCGCACACAGCAACGATGGTCCTGGTTTTCGCCTGGCGACGGCCTCGATCAGAGGATTGTAGACCCACAAGCACCCCCCACCCAGCCTCGCTACCACCGGGAAAAATTTATTATGATTGCCAAAACAAGCATTACAGTAACACTATCTCTGCTACTCTATCTAGACGGGGCATCTATATCTGTAGAGATTTATCTCGACATACATCTTTTTATCCCACTTCCTTTTCTTTACTTCCTTATACCCTCCCCTGCATGCTATCCATCTTAAACCCCCCCCTCCTCCATCGCCATCGCTTACGTCACCGCAAGACAAACATAAGCTGTCCGAAATTACAGGGAGCATCACGGGGGCAGTCTGGCGCAGGGAATAAACAGCCGGAACAGATCGGCCGCTTGGAGACGGTGCCCTTGTTCTGCAAAGACCCGAGGCGAAGGATCGACCACAGCGTGAGTGTGGCTTTCTGATCTGTTGGCGACCGATCGATATTCCTGTGGGGGACGCAGCTGCAAGAGGCACTGAGGAGGAGGAGATAGAGGAAGAGAAGGACATCTCCCCGCCCCCACTAACTGAGCCCTGGAAGCACAACTAAGTGAAGAGCTGCAGGGTGTATTCAAGGATGGGATTAGGGTGGCCCCAGCTGAAAGCTGATTGGCTCTCGCAGTGTCTCTGCCCTGTCACTCATCAATTCAAAACATATCACTGGCTAATGATAATTATGTCTCCCCACTTAAAAATCCCAGAATGATCCTGCAAGGGGGCAGAATAAGAGGAAGCAGCAAGGAGGCCTACTGCCTCTGGACATTGCATGCAGCCAAGGCAGCAGCCAAGGGAGCTAATGTAGCAACCAAGGCAGCTAATGCCGCAGCTAATGCAGCAGCCACGGCAGCTAATGCAGCAGCCAAGGCAGCTAATGCAGCAGCTAATGTAGCAGCCAAGGCAGCTAATGCAGCAGCCAAGGCAGCTAATGCAGCAGCTAATGTAGCAGCCAAGGCAGCTAATGCAGCAGCCAAGGCAGCTAATGCAGCAGCTAATGTAGCAGCCAAGGCAGCTAAGGCAGCAGCCAATGCAGCAGCCGAGGCAGTTAATGCAGCAGCCGAGGCAGCTAATGCAGCAGCCAAGGCAGCTAATGCAGCAGCAAATGCCGCAGCTAAGGCAGCTAATGCAGCAGCTAATGCAGCAGCCAAGGCAGCTAATGCAGCAGCCAAGGCAGCAGCTAAGGCAGCCAAGGCAGCAGCTAAGGCAGCCAAGGCAGCAGCTAATGCAGCAGCCAAGGCAGCAGCTAATGCAGAAGCCAAGGCAGCAGCTAATGCAGCAGCTAAGGCAGCCAATGCAGCAGCTAAGGCAGCTAAGGCAGCCAAGGCAGCAGCTAATGCAGCAGCCAAGGCAGCAGCTAATGCAGCAGCCAAGGCAGCAGCCAAGGCAGCAGCTAATGCAGCAGCCAAGGCAGCGCTTAATGACGAGACATGAGCAGCATGTTTCCGGGACCCTCATTTTCAAAGGAGATAAGCAGCCAGTGCTCGAAGCTAACAAGCTGCATAACAGCGCCACTCCAAAGTCACTCAGGAGCCCGTCGCACAAAAGTCACTCTCACGTCACAAAGCTAAAGGTCCGGCTCGTAAAAGGGGGGCATCAAACCTTCTACTTTAAGCATCAGTCTGAAGCCCATTTCAAACTGCCTTCTATCCAAACAGACTCCCTGAGTTGATCATTTAACCATTTACACAGCAAGACATTTATTACAACATTGCGGGTTAAATATCTCGCTTAAGGGCACGATTGCAATTTCTGCCCGAGTCCTTTTGGTGATAAATCCCACTTCCTCCACAACACCGCAGTTTCCCCCATTTCCTGCACAGTGGCGGCCCCTTTATAACACTTAACCACTATTTTAATCTGTCAGCAACACCTGTAGTCAGTCATTTCACTTTTTTGATATTTATTTCACAATAATTTCAGTGCCACTTTGCCACCAGGCTCCTGCACAGCGGCCACTGCTTCACTAAATCTGATATTACCCTCACATTCCTTCTGCTAACTGTCCTTTCAAGGCGAACAACAAAACATCCCAGTTTCCTCGCATCAGTGTTTTGCAAAATTGCATTTCTCAGACTAACGAAAAGGTTAATAGGATGGAAAACAGGACTGTTATGCTGTGATTGGCCCGCGTTTCATTGGAGTGGATATTATTATTGAAATCACATTAATATTATTAGTGAGGTCATTGTTATAATATTAATAAATAATATTTAGATTACATATACATTACTGGAGTTTATTGTAGTGCATACAGTTGTAGCAGACGTGGTAAAGAACAGAGTACAGGTAGTACAGATAATGCAAATAAGTAAACTTAAGTGCAAAGAAAAACAGGACACAAATATAATCCTGATAACCATAATATTATGGGAAGTGAAGGAATAAATGTATATATTTTTTTAAACAAAATTTGTAGATGGTAGAAGCACAATAAAAAAATATTATATATACTTATATAATATATAAGTATAATATATATATATACACACATACATATATGTATATATATACTTATAAATATTACAACTACTACTATAATTATTATTATTATTATTATTAATTATTATTATGGTGAAGGACCTTCAAGATGAAACACATTCAGCCAAACTCATTTCGGCGAGGTGGCAAGGCTTACACCACTCTACCACCCGCCCTCCACCTTTGTTTATTTAACCTTTGGGAAGTCCTCATTATCTGCCTCACTCCAGAGACCATATTGGATTGTCAGGAGAGTGCTGAATTAACAGCGAGAGCATGTCCAAAGCCTTGAGCTGGGATCATGTTGGTCAGTGTGCTCCTGGTAATTACTTCATGGGCAGGAACTGGTTTTCTTAAGTGATTAATCGTGCCAAACCAGGCCGCCCACCTCCCCCAACCCCTTCGCCAACCTCTCAGTGTAGGGGAAAAAAGTTTTAATCCAGCAATATATCCGTACTCCAAAGGTGGGTAATGCTTTGAAGAAGGCACTGCTTCCCGCACTCAGCACGCTAATGGATTAATGGACTCCAGTCAGCCGTATCTCCAGAGTTCACACGTTTTTTTTTTTTAATGAGTTAGTGAAGTAGAAAGGGAGGAAAAAGAAAATCTAAAAAACACCCACGCGCACACACTATTTTGGACATGGATGGAAAACAGTAGTGTGTAATTAAGTAAGTAATTAATTAGGCATGACGATGGCATCCTTGGGAAGGGAGCGCTTTGAAAGCAGAGGCCAATTCTGCAGCTACGGCGGTACAGGAAAAAGGCGTTGGGCCTAACGATGGCTGGAAGGAGTGGGCGTCGTGGTACCGGTCCGCGACTGCGCGGGAGTCGTGATGGCGGCTGTCACCTCGGCCCCCTTCACTCCACCACCTGGCCGCCCCGCGCCTGATCAAAGGTGTCAAAGCGCCAGCATTGGTCAGGACGAGACTTGCTGGTGACGACAGAGTGAGCCCCTGCAAGCAGGCAGGACCAATCCCTCGGAAAACGGACAGCCCAGCAGCTTGGAGGCAGGTAATGAATCCCAGCATTGCGAGGGGAAAAAAAATAAATAAAACAAAAAATCAGGCAGTGACATGGGCGCCCAAGAGCGCAGTGTTGCAGGGGATGGACCCGTTGTGGAGCTACAAGGAGAGAGCCAGGGAGAGGGGTACAAGCTGGGCTGAAGTGGGCCCTGAAGCACTAATTGACAGGTGGATCTTGCAGGATGTGGTCGTCACCACTGGCATCGCTTCCCATGGCCCCCAGTTTGCATCTAGTAATTGGGCAGTGGTGGCCTGTGCACTTTCTCCCCGACACTGGCTCTCCTCCGCCTCGCTCTCTCTCTCGCTCCCTCACAGGAGCGCGCCTGACAGTTGCCGGAGAGATCGTGGGAGGAAGCGGCGCCCCGAACGCTCTCCGCCGACAAGCGGACCCTTCATTTAGCCGCGTTATAAATACCTCCGGCGAGGATCCCAGCGCGGTCTGATTACGCCCTTACAAGCCGAGCGTTTCCGCCAGGACCCGCATGCCGCCGAGAGCCGCCAGAATCGCGAGCGGCGGCGCGGCGAAACAGCGCCGTCACATGCTAAACCTACAGGTGCGACGAGCTGAGCCTGGCGCACAGGAAGCGACACTGAGCTTTCGGGATCTTTCCGGGGCCGTTTCCTCGCCTGTACTCGTAGCAGCGTAGCTGAAACCCCGACGAGAGAACTTTCATGCTAGCAACTGCAATTAGCGATCGCACGTTATTTATTTTTCATGACGCAGCTGTGCATCCGCAAGTTTATTTTCTTGCGACTCTTGTTCCCATCCACCCACTTTTTTTTAATGGCGGAATTGATTATCTTATTATACAGAATGGGGCGCTCTCCACCACTGCGCCGCCAGGCTCCGCCGACGTAGATTGCTTATTTTTCCATTTTGCACATGTCCAGTTCTGATTTGCATTTAGAGGGGGAATCGGAGAAGATGAGTGATGAATATTTCAGCCTCTTACAGGAGCGCTCGCCCACTCCAAACGCTCTTTGTTCCGAAGAGAAAGCACAAACACCCCTCCTGTAGCGTCTGAGCACACATGCATAGACCAACTAACTCCCCCCTCCCTCCCTCCAAGCCCCCCCATGTGATTTTACATCTCCCTTTCCTCTGCATTACCAAAGCACTCATCCCCACTCAGGGCAGTGAAGTAATGCATTCAAGCCATCTTCCGTTGTTTAATGGCCTCCAGCCAAGTGACAAACAAGAATTTGCTTTTTCCCCAGTCTATCAAACTTTAAAGCCTCTCCCCGTTTAATTTGCAGCGAGGAAAGATTCTCTGATTGCCCCGAACCTCCGTTAATGAGACCAAGGTGTATTCCAGGAGGCATCTTTCATTACTGTTATTGACGTTTCCTAAAGTGCAGGACGACCTTCAGACGGCACTGTCTATCACTGAGGAGGACCAACATCCATTGAGCAGGAAACATCGGAAAACACCCCCCCCCCCCCCCCCTTTTGCATTCCGTCGATCGGAAATCTTCGGGCGCAAGATTAGGGTCTCTCCCAGAGGTGTCGCAAATCACCAGGATCTGCGGGACGCCTCTCCAGCATTTTGGGGCGTGTTTACGAGTGCCGGGCCCATCGAGGGAGAGGAGCCTGGTATCGACTCGTCCGCCGGTCCGCGGTCATTACCGCTCGCTCTCTCCTCTTATCCGGGAAGGCCGGCCCATTACTCCTCCTGCTGGCCGGCTCTCTCCACTCGCCGAAATGTCACGCCTGCCTTGCGGAAGGCATCTCGGTCCCATCACGGGAATGTGCCCTTTCTGTCACAAGCTCCGCGAGAAATATGTCTCCATTTTTTTTTTAAAGTATACAGCATAAAGCCAGTGCCGCTGACCCATAAATTAAAGATGGCCACCGTTAAGTTTGACTGCAGTGACAGTGAAGTGCAACCCCCCCCCCCCACCCCAAGCCAGTGACTGCAGAGGAAATCCGTCAGTGCGAATGCCATATGCTCCAAACCGTGAGGCACCGACACCACATGGCCACTAGGGGCTCAAGTGAGCTGCTGCCACAGTGCATTATTATTATGGGGAATCATCCTCAAAAGATGGCACTTACTGACACCTGAGGGGTTCCCCTGTTGAACCCTTGTGATTAATGTAAAACAACTACATTATAAATACCCCACCATGTAATAAAATACACAAACCATCTTAAAAACGTGCTAAATATCTGGTAAAGACTGGCTAACATAATGATCCTTCAAATAGAAGCTAAACACCATGACAGGATTAGGGTACCGTTTTTAAATATTACAATTTGGAAATGTAGAGCCGGGACTCGTTGGAGGGATTATATCTCCCAGCTGGGAACATCTAAGGATCCCCCAGAAGGAGCTGGAGTCCGAGGCCTTGAGAGAGAGATCTGGCCGGACCGGGTTGCTTCCAAGCCAGGAGAAACGGATGATGTCAAGATGATGACAACGACGATGACAACCTGTACCAAAATATAAAAATGTGATTCATCCTTGCCATTATATACGCACAAGTGAGGCCGACAGCAACAAGATCCCTTTTGTTTGGCGAGGAGCTGGGCTAGCCGGCCACGCTCTGCAGTGAAATGTGCTTGAGTGTGGAGCAAGAAGGTTCCAGCAGAGAGAGAGGGAGCCCTGAAGACTGAGATTGAGGGCCACATCGAGGATATTACCAGCTTTTCTATTTAACTTCCACAATCTCCCCCATTCAGAGCAATATCCTGTTCTCTCATACACAATGATCGCTATTGTGTCGTTCCACTGCGAACAAATGGTTTCTTTCAAACCAAATGGGCACAGTCGATTTTTCTTCTCTTGTATCTTTTTTTGTTCCTTTAAAACCATTCAATACCAAATGAAGACAATCTAGACTTATAGCATAAGTGGGAGAAGAATGCTGGGAACAGATTTTTTTGTGCAAACACTTTTTTTGGGGGGGGGGGGGTTAGTCTGGTGATGGTCATATGCTGATTTGATTAGTCTTCAAAACCCGACTTGAAAAGACGTCAAAGTGACGCACAATTAGACCCGAAAAGCCGTAACCTATTGACCCAACTCCTCACCACATCCGTTGGGGGGGTGGGGGGGGGTTGCACTTCATCACGACTCTAAAGGTCCACCACGATCACACAGCAAATTGAGATGAAAATCGACCTCAAGAGGACCGGAGTCGATATTCCGGGTGTGCTGACCACCTCAAGAGGCAGGCGGGGGGGGGATCTGAAACATTTGAGCCTATAAGGGCAGATAATAGGGGTCGTCTGATGGGATGGCAGGGCGGCGGACTCAATACATCTTTTCAAAGCACATGGCGAACATGTCGGATGTGCCCCTACGCTCAAGGCTGAAGGTCGTGCGAAAATGCCACCATCATTATTATATGTGCGGACTGACTTTCACCCATTTACACAGGTGGGTCCACAATTCCAGGTTAAGCGCGGCGACTGTCAGCCACGCGGAAGGGTCCCACCCCCACCCCCATTGTGTGGTTTTGGTAATTGTGCCCGTCTCCTTTCCTGCCGAGCCGCATGCTGGGACCCTTTGGCCTGCTGCCCACCCACGTTATTTTAAATAACACACAGCAAAAGGGTAGGGGGGCTTGGTAAATGCCACGCCAAGGCCACCCGGCAGCAACACCACTGCCGATTGTCATTGTTACCTGTAACAATGAGAGTGCCACTTATTGACATACCATGTTATTTAACTTGACCACCATCAATCTGTCTTCTTATCAACAGTGAAGGTGTCTACATTTTTTCTTTGTCAGACTGATCCACACACAGAGGTCGGGGGAAAAGAGGAGCCCCAGCTCATTAAATGGGAATGGAAATACGCACGCTGTTATCCTACCTGGGACAAGGCCATGCCACCATCAATGCCTTGAGTCATCGGTTTTACCTGGCAAATCTCAATGGCGCTCAGGAGTGGTGGCACCGACAAGGATATCGACAGAGAGACAGAAATGTAAGAAAACTGCTAGATTATGCCGCCAAATTCTCCAAAGTCACTGCCTATTCCTGCCTCTCTCCCAATTTTGTAAAGATGTCCATATGTTAAACCTCTACGTTAGTAATGAGTAATGAACCTTGAAGAGGTGCCTGTAAAAAAAAAAAAAAAACGTTTAAACGGTTTAAAAATAGAAAGGAAAAACTGAATGAAATTAAAGCAGACATTCCTTAACAATGTCATTCAAATTGAATTTGTTTCACTGAAATTAAAATCAATAGATTTCAGCTCGTGTTACCGGCTGCCCACGTCATGGTGATGTCAAACCACCTATGGCGATTTTAAAAAACACAATTTCATTAGAGAAGATATTTAATCTAATTAATTCAAACTACACAAATACATACAGTACGTGAATGTTTAAATAAATTAAAGAAAATCATTAAATACCCTACACGACAGAAGAAAAAAAAAATAATGTAGGCTGCATCAAATGACGGTGATACATTACCATGACACTGATTAGGTAACACCCTGACCCAAAGTGACATCTTTTATCCATTTATATATCTAGACACTAATCGGGGGCATTTTATGTAGGTTAAATACGTTTAGGGACATTTTAATTGTTCCTGCAGCTTGCACGAGGGTATGACCTTATAAATCTCATGGATAAAAGAAATTTATCGATAAAAATTCTGTTCTATTCGCATTTCCTGAAATGTTTCCAGGCGGAAGCTCTGACAAGACTCTTGACTTAGCAGCTGATTAACTTCCAGGAAGAATATGACAGTTGAGCTACAAATAAAAAAAAAACAAAACCGGACCATTAAATTGGTGTTACCTCCACAACATGGGTAATAAGGTCGAGCTGTCAAGATGGCGGCACTTAGTGGCGAGCACTTCCGAGTGCTCTCTGGCTCAGCGTCAAGGGCCCTCCAAGCTGCTGCCGACTACCTTCCGAAATTGAGCTGCCTTTCTCCTTTGCCGCTCAGCCGGCTTCATCCATGTACGGCCTACAGATTTGCCGCAGACCGCATGCATGCACGCAAACACAGAGCGGCCCATTTGGAGGCCTTCCTCTGCTAGTAATCCGCAAGGCCATCTCAAAGGTTATTGTTAAGAGAAACCCTCATTAAATCCGGGAGATCTTTGCCTGTTAAGATGACCTTAATTCATGGCTTCCTTTGGCGACACAAATGAGTCGAGCGTAAAACACGCTCGCCTGCTCCGCTCCCGCGGCTAAGGGCCAAACTTGACTGTGGTTCAGAGCCGAAGTCATTATAGTGGGAGATGTGGGACGAAGGGTTAGCATAACGCTAATGAGTGACACCTCTGGAACATGGAGCAGACCACTGTAACTGGCATTTTCACCATGACTCATTTGTGCCTGGTACACGCCAGTCTCCCCTCCAACACTGCCAGAGCATGCAATAGTTTCCATGCCGATGAAGGCCTTCTGCATCCAACTAAATCGCCCGTCTTGTATTTTAAAATGGAAATGATGCTTTATGTGCTATTTGCACAAGTACAAGTCCACTGGAATGCCTATCGCATATCCCATCATGCTCCCCTTTCAGACACATAGATACAGTTGAAAGCAAAGCTTGAGGTCCAATAGCAATACAGCAATTAATCCAATCATCCGGCACCAAGTGAGGTCACATCCAGCAACCAGGACTGTCATCTTGCCTCCAACTGCTCCGAGGCCGATGATAGCGATCCCTAGTCCAAATGAGAGGTGACAGATTCTGGCATTGGAACAAATTGAGTAAACAAACCGAAATTGTGGGGGTTTAATTGCATTTTCAGGAGAGGAATTTTTAGACCACCCCCGTCTTCTTGTAGACAAAAGCTTATCAAAAAGTTGCATACAGAAGTAAGAACAGTTGGATTCCAACATCCTCTTTTAGCACGTTCCCTCACCTCCGCCCCATATGTCATCGACGCCCCTAACGGATGATGTCCCAAGGGCGCAGTCCCTTTCAGGGAAGGGCGAGCTTGAATGACACTGTCCCGCGGATGATCGTTTCCCTACCAGCGGCATGGGGTCTTAAAGTCTTACAAATTACTGAAAGCTACAGAAAAGATTCATAAAATTTTGAGCAGTGGCATTACCATCCTGCCAGAGTCTGTGTCAGTGGTCTAAGGGGAGTCCCTCCGCAGCGGTCGATTGTGGGTGGGGCAGAGGGGTGGCGATCTGTTGATGGAGCATTCATTTGGGAGTGTACTGCCCACTTCCTGCGCAACCATAGCTACCCATACCCCCCCCCCCAGTTAATTTACTTTGGTAAATTCCTTTGATGCTTTATCAGTAACCTATACTGCAAACCTGTATGATTAAAAAATGGAAAGCAGGTCTATAGCCTTCACCGTGACATGATGAGATAGGTCGGGACCTCGTTAAAGCGGTTTGTCAACCATGAAGAAGGCCAGCCTTAAATCTCTTCCAGTAGACTTTTCAATCCATCACTAATAATGCCTTAAGACGGAAAACTTAATAAAACAAAGAAAAACTTACACAAGGGACACAACCCTGGCAATTTACATAAAGGTTACAATGAATTGCAGATTTCTGGAAAAAAAATTGCTTGTGTTAGAAGTTCAGGCCTTGAACAACATTTAATAAGTCTTTGAAAAAAATACATCTTTAAGGACAAAATACTAATTATCCATTTTGTCATCAAGTAAATAGTTTTGACAGTTCACATAAAAATGGTGAAGAAATTGGTAGCTTTAGAATCATGGACTGTTTGATTTTTGTTTGTCGTCATTTTTAATTTTAACAAAGTCCTCCCCGCCTCCAATATGAAGAATAAACCGAGGGATAAACTGGCTGCCAGGAACAGGAGCTTCCATTTCATCCACCATTAACACCGATGGTGCCTCTGTGCTGATGGTGTTGGTCCCATGGTGGGCTCCACCGTGGAGCTTACGGTCACAACTCTTCTGCAGCTGTCAAACCCCCCCCCCAGAAGCCCCGGCCCCTCCCCGATCCTCATCTTGGTCCGGCAAAGCAGAGGTGTAAACCAGACGTGACAACAGAACACAGAGACCCGGCCACGTGAATCGGTTCTGACAGGACAGAACAGCACCAGGCCTACCAAAGAGTCTGAACGATCTGTAGGTGAGGCCAGGGCATATTAGCTAGACGGGGTCCAATGTCCATCATTTAAGGCCCGACAGTAGCTGAACCAAAGCAAAAGAACACTGTGCCATTTTAATTCTGATTGCAATCATTGTTTTTATTTCCTCCTAATCCCCGATTCTTCCAAGTCCAGCCACTTCTCCCCTTCTGTAATACATGATGGATTGCCGAGTTACACAAACGTGCCCCGTTTGGCTGAACGGAAAAGCCGCAAACTGAGTTAATCGATATTATATTTACACACGGGCGTGGGTGCTGCTTTGAGTGGCTGTCCGCAATTCGCCGGCATGGCAAACACTCGTTTTTCACTGCGGGGTATTTTTTTTTTTTTAAACCGCCAAAAAAGTTAATCCTCAGCAGCACGCCATCCCTCCACGAAATGGATTTATCCCATCACGTCAGGGGGAAGATTATTTTAAGGATATTCATTTCAATCAGCTCAATCATCGCTAAAGAAGATGTAAATACGCGATCTATTAACTCGGTCCTTAATTAAAACTAAAAATGCATCTCGACTCTAGTCTTAACTGCTGAGTAAATACAGCTGAGAACATTTAATGGCAAAACAAATGAGTTTATTAACTAGTTAATGTACAAGCGAGTGCCTAACAGTCGGGGTGAAAAAAGCCACCATTCTACACAGGCAGTACGTGGCCAGCCTCGCTGTTTAAAATGCCAGGGCAGCACGTTATACCGCTAGTGCCCCAGAACTCTACAATTTTTGGGTTTGAATCCATCCCCTACCTCTGTGTGTGTGTGTGGAGATTTCGCACTTTCTTCCAAAAAGATGTAGGCAGGCAAACTAGCACTATACATCCCACAGTCTTGGGGCATCTTTTCTTTATATTTATCTGTAATTGCAGTCGTCTGAATTATAAGGACCATGACAGTATCTCAACGCACTGTTACTTGACTGTGACGTGACTTTCAACTGTACCACACAACTGCCAGGACATTCCGGGTTAAATTACTACAATGAATCAAAATTCGAAAGAAAAAAAAAAAAAAAAATAATAATAAAAAAAAAAAAACTGGAGAACCCTCTGTATAGGAATTGTAATAATGGAAGATAATGGAAACGAGGGTCGAGTGGATCGGGGTCATGGGCAGCATCACCGACACTCCATACCTTTAATAGCTAAGAGCGTATTGCCGGACCACAGCCTCGACGCCACCAGGGGGAGCCGTACCTGGAAAGGAGGCGCGCTATGCACGATTCTGCTAGGCCAAGAATCGACTGCTTAGCAGCAGCCCGTTAACTGACCATGAACTCTAAATAACTGTACAGAGGGAGAAATAATTTTTAAAGGATTTTCTTCCCAGTAGCCTTCCACGCTCCTGCCCCATTTGTTTTATACCACGCCTCCATCCCGTAACATCCATCCGGCGACTCGTCGCGGGCCGAGGGCGTGCTCGGAGATTAAACGGGGAAATACCCGAAGGTTTGCTTCTCCGGCTTTTATTAAACCTGACCCCTAGGCAGTAAATCCTTGTCTATTAGCTATAAAGTTGCATGGAAATCCAGCCGCTGCTTCTGCCAGCTGAGGAGGGAGCGCCCTTAATGACGGACTGGATGTAGCGCCAGTCGGCTCACAGGTGTCAGATTTAGTCTAACCAATCTCCCCGACGTTGGCTCCCCAGGCCCCGGCGCTTTGGAAGCATGGTGCTTTCCCGCACGAAGAAGCGCGTTTGTTAAAATTAAAGCAGTACCGCCGCACATCTGACTACCTTGACAGTTTTACCAGGAATTTTGTGTAAAGCTACAGCTAGGGGCGAACTGAAGAGGGCTTAAGAACAAGCTATACCCCAGAAACAAATTACTTTATGACGAAGGCCAAAACCTAGCATTAGTTATTTATTTTTAAACAGTAACTTCCAAAACAGCTAAAAATAGTCACTTCAGAAAACTTTAACTCAAATTCAACAAGGAGAATCAATTTGTATTCGTGACCTTACAGGCTCTTTCAAGGGTAAATCTTTGCTATATAATTAATTTCCCTGCAAGTAGCAGGAAGTAATAAGACAAAATTGAGACATAAATGTATAAACTACCATACTGTCGCAATGCTAAAGACTGAAACAAGCGACACCAGCATGTCTGGCATCATGCTAACTTCTGCATAGTTAGCACCATCTGCGCATTGTTTATTTTTATAGCTACAATTTTGTTTATATCCGGCAATAAAAAAAAATGTCAGAGTACATGAGATGTAGAAATGAAGATCAGAACCCATCGCCTCTGTGTCTGATCGTAAGTTCAGCTCCCTATATGTTAGATCGGGCACCTTGGTTCCATGGAATGGATCCGTTTTCAGCATCAGGGTAATGACTGAGCGCAGGCCTACAGAGCACACCATCTGCTGCATTTGCTACACTTTGAAATTTCATTTCACGTGACTCCTCTGCAACCGATTCCTGCAGTCACCTTTCTATTGTTTTCTATATATTAAATAAAGGAGGAAAAAACAGTAGTATTTGTGGTACATAACCCACAGTAGCAGGGAGGCACTCACATGTGGTCCTGTGCACATGGTATTAAGGCACTTTCAACAGAAAGGTGATTGGTCCACAGAGTGCCCCCTCCCCTGTCACTCACAGATTCAAAACATATCATTGGCTAATGATAAGGCTAGCTCCTCTGTATGAAGCATGGCCTTAAAAACATCGTAGACTTACCCCTGCAAAGTACGAAAGCATTCAAGCCGTTTGGTATTGAAGACAATCTCCAAGTTTCATCTGCCTGTTTGATTTTTGAGGGGAAAATATATATGAGTGTTATAATGAAGGCTGCTTGTGGTACTTTACTGATTAAACCCTGTTATACCATTTCCATTTAGCCACCTCAGACATAAAACACTACAGTTATTTTTTCTTGAATTTGTCAAATTAAATCCTTTAAAAGATGCACATATGCGTGTGTGTGTGTGTGTGTGCGCGTGAGAGAGAGAGAGAGAGAATCACTGGCTCACTCTATCATACAACTTCCAATATCTTTTCATTTTCTTTTTTTTTTTTTAAAGAAAGTCACTAAACACTCTCATAGGGCAATTTAACTGTGCTACTTCAAAGCTAATTTAGCATGGACAACTCTGTCGCACATGCCTTTTTATGACAAACTGGAAGAAGAAAAAAAAAAAACATTAACAGTCGACTAAAGCGAACACAATGAAGACATTCTTAATATGCAGCAGAGTGCCACCGAACCGCACAATTCCTTTACGGCATTCAGCATGAGGGAGTTCACTGTTCAGCCGACAAAAACCAGTGGACCCACGCGACGAGAAAATCGCTTGCATTAATGAGCCAACACATAAATTACCTCTCCTGCCACAATACGCTGATTGTTCCGTTATTTAAAAATAAAAAAAGAAACATGAAAAAAATTAATTCCGAAGAGAACAGTGGCGTATCACTCGACACCCCAAGCACGAGAGTCTGAATGGCACTCTGAAATGCTCTGACTGATACTTAGCGCAGGCCTTGACATCGCTGCGGTCAACGAAACAGCGCAGCATTATGACATCTGCTAAATGCTAGGAAGTGTCACTGCGGTTAAATAAATGCTACAGACACACACTATTCAAGTGCCCATACAAACCTATCTGGACATAATGTACTGAAAGCTAGACTTTGTACCCATCTTACAAACAAAAGTATAAATTTGCCAGTCACAAAGTCCTGGATATTGGTTAGCTATGTCGCTAAAGCGAAATTGAAATAAAATAAATGCAACAGGTATAAAGGGTGATTCTAGGATTTTTGGGGGAGCACAAGAGGGGCCATAGTTTATATAGAAGGGCCAACCTTATCATTACCCAATGATATGCTTTGAATAGGTTAGTGATGGGGAGGGGGGACTCCAGGGGCCAATCAGCTTTTAGATGGGGCAAACACCCCTGTGGCCCTGCCCCTGAACTTGCCCAAGATGGTTATATTACAGCCAGCCAGTCACACTGTATACAACGGAATATTCCAGAAGGGGGACTAAGGATGCCGTGATCATTTTTCGATCAGTCGCAGGAGCCAGACACACTCAAATTCAAAAGCTCCATATGGATAACGTGATATAAGATTGGGAAGTCATCCGTAAAAAGAAAACCTGGAGCGTATAGAGGCGGTGTACGGTTCTCTGTTTGTTAGCGTTTCTATTGCACGATCCCTTCGCATGACCATAAATCACAAAGAAGAAAAAATAGGTTAAATTCCAAAGCGGAAGCCCCCCCAGGTCAGATGCCACCAGCACATGGCAGCGGAGAGGCCCAACCAATTTGTAACAAGGGACTGAAGATCTCCTGGCATCCACACAATCACACGGCTGATAAATAAATGAGGAAGACGCTGACATGAAACATTTATTCATTAACCATGATTTCCATGTGAAGATATTCAGCTCAAGGGCCTCCGGCTCAAGCTACAGTCAAGAAACGGCAGTAGCTAAATCAAATCTGACCCCGCCGGTGGGCTGGGAATGGTAGAAGGGTGTATGTTAGCCAATGTCGTCCGACGTCCTCCTCCTAATCTGATTCCCCGGCACCGCCATTGACGGAGAGTGACGTAGCCCCGAGGAGACTCGCAGACCGGCCCGACTCGGTCTCCCTTACATCGGATGCAATCGGCGCCATGTTACCATCAGCCCGGTACACAATGGAAGCTCATCGCTATGCTAATGAGGCGACATTCACTTTGCCTTCCCCTTGCTGATGCCATTTAGATAAGACGTGTGCGTGTGGTGGGAGGGGGTGGGATTAATAGGCTTGTCCACTGACCTCCACACAGATTGCATGAGAAGGAAACTCCAGATTCTCTGAAGCTGGGGGCGCGAAGCCCCAACTTCTACAAACACTGCCAGCCCAGTCCTCCGGAAACCTCCTGCTATCTTGCGCCCCCTAATCGCTTCACCCAAAGAGACTCGGAGCTCTTTGAAAAAGTGGGCTCCACCAGCCCTGCTAATGCATTATAAATCGTGTCGTGCTAGATTTTAATATTCCATATAGGCGATTAAATAATTCGGTAAGGAAAAAGCTGGGAACCATTTGTCCTGCCTCTAACCAGTAACTCAACCAAGCAGATGGGATTTACAGCAGCCACAGGCGATGACCTCATGCTACCATGTGCATTCAGTGCAGAGGCGCACCTTGCGTCAAACAGACACACTTTTTGAATTAATACAAAGCAAAAAACAGCTTAAGGAAAGCATTTAACTTTACATTAAAAACAACCTAGCGCCACACTTAGCCCTTCCATGCCTTTCAAAAGAAACGTCTTGAAAGGCATTATTCCCGTTTCAACTGGTCACGTGACCTTTCGTCGAAAACAAAACACCAGTATCACAAAAGCAAAAATACGAAGATAGAAAGGCAGCCAAAATTCTATAGCACCACCAAGCACACCGTGAATCTGGTTCAGCCCCTTCCCATCGCATGGCCATGGATGAAATTAGTGAATCCAGAGATACCCAGAGTCACACGCCCCATAATTCAATTCAATTCAATTCAGTTTATTTTTATGTAGCGCCCTTCACAACAGAGCTGTCCCAGGGCGCTTTACATGGGTGTGTTGGTAACGGGGGCATGTAGACAGGTAGTAAAATTACAGGTTTAACCCCTCCCTCCAGCCCCTCCATCCCAGCCAACAAAATGTACCGAGGAAGGCCTATTAGTAGGGTTGCTGAACACGTCATAAAATTTCTGGCTATGGGCCTGGTAACAGGATAGATGCGTGTGCCGTTCCCACTACCCCTTCGATTTTCACCCCCAGGCTTATACTCATATTCGTTCATTCCCAAAATCCCCCGCGACACCTGAAGGGTGGAAAGAAAACCCCAGGAAAGGCCAAGCGAGTAGCAGGTTGACGAGGATGCAGCCAGCCGTAATGCTGCGTGGTTTTACGGCGGCGGCTGGCGGTCCGTGGGGGAATTGCGGCCTGCCGCGGGGTGCGTGCCTGTTTACTCGCGAGTCGCAGGTGTGCGCCAGCAGGCGAGCGCAGAGTCTAACCTTTTACTTCCTGGCAAGTCGCCTTTCTTCAATATTGTGAGGAGGAGAAAATAGTGACTGGTACAAAGAAAGGGAAAACAACCACGTAGCATTGTTAGAGAACAACAGCGTTCGGCCTTACGCGCTACACCATCTGCTCCGAAAGCTTAAATTCACTCCTGTAGTTAAAGCGAAGTCTTCTGAACCAACCTCTTAATAAAATAATATTTGCTTTATTTGCTAATTGCACATATCTCATATTGCTCTCTTTTGAGACATTCACACACAGAGCAGGGACGGATTATGGGTTGTGTGGGCCCCTGGGCAAAACATTCGCGAGGCCCCCCCCTCCTCAAAAAAAAACGCCAGCATTGTCTGGGATGGCTAGTTGCTACGTCATCATGCCACTTGTGGCAGCCAAACGCCCTCCC
>JAODKL010000038.1:18091896-18111767 GCA_026780765.1 Petrocephalus schoutedeni | reverse complement strand
GGGGCCTCACGGGCCCCCTGCACCCCAAGGGCCCCTGGGCAGCGGCCCCGCTGGCCCGGTCCGTAATCCGTCCCTGACACAGAGTATTCTGGGTGGTTCCAAGAACCTTGCTCTTGAGCCCAGTGGACAGGTGACTATTATGCAGAGGACGGGACTCAAACCGACGACCTTACATTCACAGGAACAGAGGCCTAACCTTGTAATCAGCCGCAGTACATCCTCGATTATACCATTACTCCCTCACATCATTCTCCAACTTCTAACAAGTAGGTACAGGCCAAAATTCTCGAAGCATCTTGCTTAAGTCCACATTTTACCCCAAAACCCCAGGCTCCCACACTTGAAGCCCTTCCCCTCGGCTGATGTCCTGAAACAGGAGGCACATCCAAACCCCACACAGGCGTAAATCGCCTTAGTCCAAAACCACCATAAACAGGATTCACTCACTAAAAGCTCTGCCCCAAATCTATAACTGCAGTTTTATTCCAGAGCCCATTTCCCCTTCTTTACAGTAATCGCAACCATTCAATCCATTCATTTCCATGTTTGATCTGTTCGCCACTAGGGGGCAATCTTCACGTCTTTAGAGGAAGGGGCCATCTTGACCAGTGGACTGACAATTTTCTTCTTTAAGATGTGGGTATGGAGTGGGGGCGGGGTTCATTCAGATTGGTGCTGAAAGTCGATGGAGAGTGAAATGTAAGCAGTCCGCAAAATGTCATGGAGATTTAGAAAAATGGCGATGACCCCAAAGGCTTTAATTCCCAATAGTCTTCAGCCAATTGATTTACTCAACATTTATTTTAAAAACATTTCATATATATTTAGATGAAAGGCGAAGGCCCTCCGTTCCACTTTCTGGTCAGTATCCCTCATTTTCCTCTGAGTCCTTAGTCCTAATGAGGGAATTAAGACTGCGGTAGAGAAGTACAGAACTCACTCTGTGGAAATTGGATGAATCCGCCGACTGCTGGTTACGATCCACGTGGCACAAAATAACGAAAACTTTATTACATTTCATTATTTAATAATGGCCATTTGGTGCCACTGAAACGAGTGCAGTCATATTAAACGAGCACATTTCAGCTGGACTGGCCTCGGATGCTCGTGTCCTGCATGTAATTAAAGCCCTCCGTACACCTTAGAAATACCGCTTTTCTAAGGACACCCCCTCATTTAGCAAATGGGGGGGGTGATTTTCATAAATCTGAGTCTCAAGTGATTCAGCAATGATCTTCTTTGCTAAAACAGTCATGTACGACATCCCTGTCAGGCCTGGCACGGAACAGGTGACCTCTAAGCCTGACGCTGCTCTCCATTTCCATACCCTCTGGATTTCCCACCCGCAATGACACATAATCCCATAATATCACGACCGAAACCACCTCTTTATTCTAAGCCTTGCATTTACATTTTGTTATATATCCATCTTTTTGTTGTATACTTCAAAATCATTCGTTTTAGTTTTCGTTAACAGTTTCTCTTCAAATGATACATGGGGGGGGTGGGGGGACATACAAAAACAAACATTTTCTGTCGTCTATTTTCTCAGATTGATAATGCTTTGAACTTAAATTATGGTGGCAAATTCAATCACAGGGTGAATCGCATTTAGCCATGGCACGGCGATGGTGGCAAACAGAAATGTGCAGCCACACTCCCTCCGGCCTGCAGCTACTAAAGGTCACTGCAGCTTTTAATTGACTGGACTTCCTCAGGGTTATAAGGACGTCAGCTAATAACCATTTATCTATTGTGCTAATTCACAAAACGTATTATTGGCTTTACTTGTGAGACGGGCATGAGGATGAACACAAAAGAAATCACAAGCAATCGGAATAATCGGCCGAAGTCTGTCAAAGACAGCAGACGAAATATAATTTGACACGTTTGATGCGGAGCTTCATGGGAAGCTATGAATCGCCCGTCAAACCACCTACGGGCAAACAAAAGAGACTGATCGCTTTAGACGTGACTCGTGCATTTGGGGTGGGGGCGACTCCTGAAAAGAATGGTGAGGTGTCATGGGGTGGGAGGTGGTGGGGGGGGGGGGGGCGGCGGGGGGGCAGAGTTCCAGCTGTTACTAATGCTATCGGTGAGTGAGGTCATCGCCTCTCGGTGCGGCCGCCAGAACCTGGAGAGACATGACAGCAGAAAGCGCCACGCTGCTCCATGTCGCTCGATTTACCGCCGTCGGAGACGCCGGCCAGGCAGAGCTTCCCATCATTGCTAATAAATCCATCTGCGTCCAATCGGCTCTATTCGTCAGCGCGCAGAGAGAGGTAGCCCCCCCGCCTCGGCAGTGTAAAGAAGCCTCGACAGGACAAATTCTTCGCGAGGCCACGTAAGTCTTGCGGCGTGACGTTTAAGGCGCTTCTAAGAAGGACGAGCCTCGCGGGCCCGGCGGGAAATGGTAAACAATAGCTACAAGGTCCCGCAGGAAGTTTGCCAGGCCAGTGAACATCCTTTTTTCTGTACCATTAAGGAAATTTGTCTTTTGGGTCTCTAGGGCAAAAAAAAAGCGACACCACAACATCAATGTCCCACAAGCTCAAGACATAACATGGCTCAGTATTTCACACCAAACAAACGTAACGGGCTAGTTGTTCAACTTTACTTGCCGTATTAATAGTCAAATAACATGCAAAGGCACAGATCTTCTTACAACAACTGTCCAGAAGAACTTGCACCATTCTCTTTACTTTACAGATGAAACATTTATTTTCTATTTTAGTATAACACATGTAATTTGCAGAGATGGAAAGTTCAGGTCCAGAAAGCACAAATCCAGACCAAGGTTTTGTTTCAACCAAGCAGTTTTGAGCATAAAGAGTCAGTCACAGAATACTGAAGTAGTTGGTTGAAACAAAATCTTGGTTTGGATTTATACTTTTGACCTAAACGTTCCACCTCAAGAAATGTGTTTGTATCTATTGTATATAGGTCTCAACAAGCCATGCATTAAAATACTTTTGGGTCAGCACCAGTTACCACCATATAAAATAATAAGATCCATCCAAGTCATTAAGAGATGCAAAATTAGTTTCACCTCCATGATGAAGTACACTTACGGAGAGCTAGAGGAGCCCCCTGTAAATCACATAAATCCATCTTTGTGTTTCAAAGCCAAATTGGTGGTGGTGGAGGTGTTGGGGTCATAACTGCTTCCAAGACAACCAGACGCCCCAAGTTTCCGTGACTTCATATTCAGCCCGTCTGCTGCGATACCGCGGTTGGGCCATCGCCCGAGAAACATTTCGGCGGGATCGGCCATCGCGTCCCTGCATCACGACGACGCATCTGGCAGTACCCTGCCCGAATTTGTCATTTTGGCATGATGGATAGCTTCCAATACGGCAGATGTATCAATGTTTGCCTTCCCTTCTGAATCCCCTACAACCTAGAGTAAATGCCCCGCAAAGAGACGGCGAGATCATTTTCTTCAACTGCATGCCAAATGAAAAATATCTGATGGCAGGATATTTTCTTTTTATGAGGGTGCAAAGTTTGTCCGGCAAGACTTTAAAAAAAAAAAAACTAAAAACAAAGATACATTTAGAAGTCTTAACTTAATTAAAACCACAACAATTAACAACCGCAGAATTAAAAGTTCTTAGCATCAGCACCCCCCCCCCCCCCCCCATATGAAACTGACAAATATGAATACTACACACCTTCCAGTAGCCATTCTGGAGCGACCAATAGTGATAGGAATGTCAAGCACAAATCATCGCCATGCATTTTATGGTAATACAACAGCTGTTATGAAGAATCCACAAAGCAAACAGAGGATGACATTTGCTGCGAGCTTTATTGAGTCTGAAAGAGAAAATGACACGCTGCTTCATCAGCGGTGCGGTTTAAAAATGGGGGGGGTAAATAAATAAGAGGCTTCATTACAGCCACCCAGAGACAAGGGCCTGCTCTAAAACAAAAAGGCCCCTTTCCAATTTTGACAGACCTGGGCCAGAGGGAGCTCCGCGGCAGCTCATCAGAGTGGACATCATTGCTGATCTGCAAACAATGCAGGCTTATGGGTGTGGAAATAAAATAAAAAAGAAAAATAATGACGTGGCCACGATTTGAACCGCAGTGTAATCAAATCTTCTGGGCAATCAAAAACAACTTAAGTTTGCAGTCAGAGAGAGAGGATACATATTACATATATGGTGCAGGGACCTTATGAATCTGGCCTTGGGAAAATGAGATTTGAATTCAATTAGCTGTGCAACCAAGACAAAAATTAATATGTCTCTGATAAGGGGGGGGAGAGAAACATGCTGTATCATCAGTTTATCAAGGGGAGTGAAGGTTTTTCCAGACCATTTCCAGGAGGAGATACGACATGCAGAGAGGTTCATGCCCAACACATCTGGATATACTCTGCCGGCACCATGGCCAGGCAGGAATGCGACGGAACGAAAAAAGGGGGTGTGATTCCAACAATCAGGCCACCACATCCACAAAACTCTGAATCTCTGACGTCTGAAAGGTAAAAACACACACAACACACGCTAACTGCAAGGAAGATATAAACATCTATTCGTACTGTTTCTCTGAGAGAAAAAACACAACAGCAACAAAAAAGGTCCTCAGGACACCCAGACAGATCACATTTTTGCTCCCTCCCAGCATCCAGCATACCAGGTACCAGGTATTCCATGTTTCTGATTGTTTGGCTTGCTCTTGATTGTTTTGCTTGTTTTTTAATATTCTGTTCATTCTTACTTGTTTGGTATGTTTCTGATGTTGATGTTTTTTGGTCGGGTTCCACTCTGGATTAAAGGGAAGTCCCAATCAACGGTCAAGGAGCTGAACAGGCCAGATAATGCAAAGGACAAAGAGTGACTGTAGAGCAGATACTGCTCTGTAGAGCAGATACTGGGGCCAGCTTCTTCAGGAGCCTTGCATCACACCTCCTGCAGGGCCCAACACATCTGCTGTGTTGATGGGAGTCTCCCCCACCCAGACGACAAAACCTTGACGAAGGCTGCGGTCGATTAGAATGCGGTTCAAATCATGGCTTCTATCAAAAACCTGCCATCTAGCGGTAAAGCACCCCCCCCCCCCTCCCACAACACCTACAGAAGCATTTCTGGGACCAATCCATCATCGCGGAATGATGACGAGCTCGAGTACCCATTCTGAGGAAAGAAACGGCCCGATGAGTAAGATTCGTGATTTTTGTTTTGGATGCCGAGGAGAGGTACCAAGAAACCGCCAAAAAAGCAGCACGCTGTCCGTTCGCATTTAGATCCGCGGTGTTCAAATGCAGCCATTTCGCTTTACATTTCCTCCCAGTGTAGTGACGCTGTTGAAGAACCCTCATAATTTTCCTGGTGGGGTGCTGAAGAAGGTAGCGATATTCCGTTTCATGACCGCCACCCCCCCCCACCCCCAAATTTTCATTTCGGTAAGTGAGTCTGAGAAATATGAAGGCAATCCAGCAGTTGTCAGTAGTGCATGGAGTGATTTTTTTCCGCATTAGACAGGAGAGAAATTATAGGCAGTTAGCGAGAGCTTAACTGAACTCTGCAAAACTATTCCCATTAAACGGAGGTGCTGGGCAGTGAGTTACAGGCCCAGATTGTAGTAGGAGGAATCATTTGCCTCCTGCAATTCGACGCCATCTGCTCTCAAGGTCCTGGAAAGAGAGTCTCTCTCATTAAGTTGGAGAATGGACAATAGCCTGGCCACTCTGTGCCAAATCCTTAGATTTTTTTTATTTATTCTTAAGACCCAGCCAGTAATACCTCATCTCTTCCAACAATACACACCTTTTAAAGGATAAAGGCTCCAGTTGGGTTGGATTCATAGCCTACCTGAAAGGCTAAGTGGTCAAGATGGTGTTCACGTTGGACACAGGAAGCCCAAACCTAGGGAACCTGTGGATGGGGAGGGGTGCCATTTAAGGGTTTTCCGAGGGACGTTGGACGGGGTCCACCTCCCAGCCGGTCTTCTCCACGGCTGCGCGACATGTTCCGTGGGTTAGGACTGCTTTTGTTTTTGTTCCAAGGCGGCAAGTGTCAGGCACTCCCAGCTCCACCTCCACCCCCCCCAGGCACATCACCTTCATCAGGAACCAAATGCATTGTGGAGAACAATGGAGACCCAGAAGCAACAGGAGACCGTCAACAAACCCCCCTCCACCAAACATCATTAAGAAAGTGCTTACCTACAAGGAAATGGGGGGGGGGGGGTTATGTTATACTACACTCAGCAGTCCACGAGAGTGTGCTTTCCAGAATTACCCAGCAGAGCTCAGGATAAACTGCAAGCTGCCGCACTGGGCACTGTGTGTGTGTGTGTAAAGGATGTTGTGCTTGGGATTAGGACTTTTCCCCATAGAAACCAATGATGTTCCAGGAGCAGTTCCCTCTGATTCTGGCCACCTCTAGCCAACGCGGGCTGCCACACACACGGGATTTAAGAAGGTGGGGATGCAGACTTGTATCCAGGCTCGACTGACCTTGGCACACGTTTCCCGAAACCGATAGGCCCAGGGATTTGCTCCTCTAGAACAAAAAATATGCTAATCTATCAGACAGTGTCAGAAGGAAGGAAGGATGAGGTGGAATTTGTCAGACCGTCGCACGTTTACCTGCAGGGGGAATGATATGTTTTGAATCGGGGAGTGACGGGGGGGGGGGGCACTCCCAGGGCCAATCAGCTGAGGCCAGTGCCCCTGTGGCCCCGCCCCTCTGTCGCACCAGCACTGGATGCAGCTGAAGAACAAGGCGCTGTCCAGAAGCTCGGTGCTGAAACAGTAAAGGCTCCAGCAGCTGCGCCAAAGCGTCTCAAACCACAGAGCAGACGAGGGCATTGATACGCAGAAAAATGCGCATTATTAGAGGAGCGCAGATGCAGTGGGTGCAGCATCCCATGGGGGTGCGCATTCGCAGACAGACCCCCCCTCCCCCCACCCCACTGTCTTTATGCAGCACTAATTTCATTAGCTAATCCTCGGGGGTCCTGAAGCCAGTCAACTGGACCAAACAGGGCACTACAGGGAAGTGGTCAAATCGATGCTGGGCCTGTGACGTCCCCTGCGGCCAGCCAGACCGGCCTCGAAACACAGAGTGGGGAGGAGAGCCAGAGGTGCCCTTCGTGGGGCGTGAAATGTGATGACGTGCCCCACCTGGAGCAACTCTGGGGGGAGAGAGAGACCAGCCTCAGACAGGAAGCTTCAGTTGTTATTCTACTGAGCTATCTTGGCGTTGGAGTCGAGGCTGCTTGGTGGACGACTGACATGCGAGAGAGGGGAAACACTGTGGCCGGGGGGGGCGGGGGGGGGTTTCGAGGGGCGAAATGACGACGGGAGGCCTCCACTACCTCGCCGGGACGATCCGCAGACATCCGCCACCGATATCCGAAGGATACGATAATCTATTTTGAATGCATTTCCCTGGCTGACCCACTTTGGGAGTCACCATTCATGCCGCGAAACTCAAAGCCACAGAAGCACATGCTGCAAGGACATGCGCGCCCCCTTAACCCCCCCCCCCCAACCCTACGCCACCCCACTCCTACTTTAATCAGCAATTAGCATGGAAACTGCAGCTGCCTGCCAGGTTTGACTCAGAGAGCTGGTGCTGAGACCCAAGGCCGGTGCAGCTCATGCTGTCATCACCAGGACGCCAGAAGTGGGTGTCGCGGCCAGTCAGGTAACATTCATTCCTCTCTCATCAATCTCTGGTTTTACTTTTGTTTTACCCCTCTCTCATTTACTCCCCATTTCACACCAAACACTGTCAGACTGAAATCTCGCAAGCTAACTGCTAACTGAAAATCGGGATATGAAAAAAATCTCGATCCGGAGACTCTATACGGTCTATACGAACTGTGCCTGCAGAGCATGTGGGACTTTGCCGCTCCACCGTGACGTATCAGACATGAATTCGGCATGTGGCTCCTTCCATAAGAGCCCTGTGTTCCGAATACATTTTGGAAGAGGGTATTCTTTTCGGCAATAATGGTTTAATTGCGGCAGACAGGAGCACCGCAGACATCACATCCGCTTCACCCATACGGTAAACAGATCAGCGGGTCGGCAGATCCGAAATGTCACTCCGGCTTGTTAATTGGGGGAGACAAAGGCAACCGCAACAGATGTCAAAACCAGGAGGGGTGCTTCTCCAGATTATTAGCACAATCATTTCATCGGACAAAAAGTTATTAGGAGTGAGATTCATCAGGTTAGGTCTGCTCAGCCTTCAGTGAGATTAAAATCCCTTTTGAGGGGAAACTCCTCCACCAGACGTGCCCAGGCGAAAATAAAAGCAAAATAAACCTTCCGCCTGTCAAAACATTACACATCTTTACAAATGCCCAGTTCCATTCCCCCTATAATTTAGCTACTGGATTTTATGAATAACACATGTATTTACAGATGTTGTATGCAGGAGGGGTGCAGGCATCCTGGAGTGTGGAGAGTCACGTCACAGACAGCCCACACGCATTGAACTCGCGTGTCCTTCCCGTGACCCAACACCCATTTCATTTTCTCGTCTTTTTCTTTCCCTCCCTTTGCACCATTTCACTGAACCGGCACCCAAATAAATCCCCTTTCGTTCCACCCGACCCGTGTCACGTGATTTTGTTCGCCATACCGAATGGAGCAACCCTCTTAGTGATATAGTCTCAGATATATTACCTACGAGTTTTACGCTCAATTTTACGCCAAGACAATGCAAGGGGGCTCGAGTGAAATGCGGCCATGCAGAAATATCGGGGCTAAACAACTGTGATAATGGGGTGGAGAAGGCTAAGTATGCAGTTACATGCCGAAGGGTAAAATACCAAATCCCCATTCATGAGAAAATATCCTCTCATTCAGAATTTGCAGCCCGTATTTACAAAACATGAAACGCATGTTTAATGACCTTTGGTGAGTTTTCCCTTCTCGATTTCCATCCATGGTAGCCTATATGAGGCCAGCTAATCAGAAATAAAAGTTGCTAATGGTGAATGTTCCAAAACCCCAAATCACAAGCTACATATTGAGATATTCAAATTAGAAATCAATGTTTTCATCTCAATACAAAATTGAAATGAGAGCCATGATAAGACTTTAATCAGGAATTAACTAGTCTGACTGCTTTGCCCTCAACGAACTCCGTCAACATTCACACACTAGGCACGAGAACAACTAGCCTCCGAGCCAGCTTAGCCTGAGTTCCAACCACCTCAACATTAGTGCCCACGCTTGAGCTGGAGTTTTAGTTCACACTGGGGTCAAGGAAAGCAGTTTCTGAGTTAGTTAGTTAGTTAGGTTGACTGTTGGAGCCAAGATGCTTAAGATTAGCTTACTATTTAAAAAAAGGCCTCTGGCTTGACTTGATTAAACACGTCTTTTAAAGAATCAAACATTCCTTGAGTTCCTCGCATAATGCATTCAGAGGTTCATATACATGCGTCCTTCAGCATCCAGGGCCAAAGCCGGCCATGCATAATGAGTAAAGGTTCCGGCAAACTTGTCTGAATTATTCTTTAGCGAAACCATTTTCATGTGGAAATAAGCATTAGGAATAGTGTCTCTGCTAATAGGCTGCAGAATCCCAGATCTTACCGTATAATAACACCACTCGCAAGTGGTTAATTTAGTCCTTTTGTATCATTATTTCATATTTAATAACCCTATAAGCGCCCACACACTTGACACCTGATTGTAAAAAAAAAAAAAACCTATATAAACGCTGCCTGTGGGTCAAATGAGCATAGACACATCCTTCCTGATTGAGGCCTTCATAAAAGGCCCACCGGAGGCGCTCTTCTGTAAGCTGGCCTGGGCACCCATTTCTCAGCGTCGGGGGGGCAAGGTTAATGGAGCCCTGCAACAGCACATTCCCGGCGCGGGCCCCACGACGGCGGCTGGATGCAGTCGGGCACGTGACGGCACCATAAACCATCTTCTCCGGGGAGAACTTGGTAATTGAACAGCTCATTAAAGTAAAAACTACTTTAATTATTAATTGGCCATGTCAGAGTTGTCCTTTCGGAGTCAAATTTAATTTCCTTTTCGGAAACAGGCATGGCATTTTAAGACCGGAACCTTATATTCTTCAAAAAAAATGAAATAAAAACGCAGCACCACCTGACACGAAAGTCCCCCCCCCCACTGTCTTTCCGCTGGGGGGGGGGGGCTCTCCTCCCCATTCATTTCTTGTTAACCAGTCTTCCAGACAACCAAATTCTCCATTTCCTAGGACAGACAAAAGGATGATTTCAAAGCTGCTAGTCCCCCATTGAAATGTAGGCGTCTGCTTGGAAACAAAGGTTTAAAAATAAATAAATAAAACGATGGGAAAAAAAATATATATCAGAAGTCGGCTTACAGATCATGAACGCTGTGAAAAGCCGCACTCCCTGAGCCATATGCCCTAGCAGATGTATACAGATTATACGTGCGGTACCGTATTTCCCATAACATAAGCTCAAGCAGATTGCACAGCACTTGACAGTGCGAATCCTTTTCCTCTCCCCAGGTCTGGTGGGATTTCCTCCTTGACTTTCTTGCTATGCTATTTGAAAAAGAAAAAAAAAAAAAAAAAGAATAAAGAAAACACAGTAAAAGCCTAATCTCAGCTCGCTGATTAATGCCGTAACACAGACGAGTAAGTTTTGAGGAAATATCGCACGCTAGCAGTACAGGAAATGAGAGGCCGCCGTGGAAATCGGTACGTAATTTATTTGTTTTCTCCTGCCACAGCGGCAACGCCATCAAGCACAGTAATACCATCGAGCGTTTAATCCAATTTCCCGTGCCGCGTTCACCCCAACGTCTCTCCCAGCTTGGCTGCGAGCCACCTCCGAAGCACATGCCGCACTCCTGCCTCCACGGCGATGTCAGAAAGCCCTCACCTTGAATTTCGTGTAATCGCATGAGAGACAATAAGCCCACCGGCTTCACAATAACCGCCGATACACACAATATGACTCCGATTCAACGGTTGTACTTTCACACCTTTTCTTTCCCCAGAATATTTTGTAGTGCTTGATTTTAGTCAAAGAGCTAGTGGATTGTTGTCCTATAAAAATTTCCGGGGGTGGGGACACCAGAAACAAAAAAACACCAGAGACAAGGTTTTTGGTCATGTAGGAAGAGTGCACAGGCAAACAGACATTTAAATTCCTGGCATTTTGTTGGGTATATCATACTTCAGCACAATGAGAATGTGCCTTCAGAAACACAACCAGCCCCAGTTTTCCCCGCTGAAATACTAACTACCCAAAAGTGCATGGCGGGGAAAGGCACCCAGCAGGAGCCTGAGGAAGAAGATACATATTTCGTAATATTGTAAATATTTCAAAATTCATACATCACGTCCCACCTGGCAGGTGGTTAGGGTTACGACCATGTGCAGTTGTCAGAAATATCTGAAAAAGCTCACACGTCACCCCCTGTTAGCATGCTGATCAATTCTACGCACAGCTCGATACGTCACCCCGATGCTCACGGGCGAAACACTGACGGCTACCTGATAGTACCGGCGGCGACCCGGAGTCCATCCGAGCTCCCGGCAGTCTCAGGCGGCGCCCAAACTCTGGGCCGCACATCTAGGAGAAGCCAACGACCCCTGAGCTGTCGCCATTAAACCACATTGACAGCATGGGCGGCCACATTTCTGAAAGCTGTATTTCGGCTCCTTAGTCACGGAGCTCCCGGACTGGGCAGAAGCTGGACAGCTTCATCCATCCTGAAGATCCAAAGTATATGAAGATGCATAGGGGACGTCCAAGGGGCGACAGAAACATCGAGAACACAATCTCACCCATCTTCAGAGCCAAATTGTTTTCATGGAGTTGATCTGGGTTGGGTATTTTGCTCAAGGGGACAAGGGTGGACCCTTCAGAGATGCCAAACGCTGGACTTCTCCGGTGCTTCCTTAAATAATCCCAGCAGCAGGAAAGGGGGCAGGGTAACATCTACATTTATTTATATACTAGGTGTTTTTGTCCAAACTGACATGCAAGTAAATACATCTTGAGAATAGAGTCAGTCAGCATTCTTTAGATCCAGGGTCCAACAGTGATATAACTCCACCATGGAATTTGAACTCATGACCTCCTGGGCTTAGGCAAACATCTCTCAGAACTGGGCAGCAAATATTCAATGAGTAGCAAAGAAAAAAAAAAAGTCAGTCTAATCATCACATATAAACCTGCAGAGGCCATCTTAGACTAGAAATTACAGAAATGTTTAATAAGTCAAGCATTCACAAACCTGATGGCTCGCGAAAGAAAAAAAAAAGGTTTAGACAACCATTCCCTACTGGTCTCAGCATGGGGCACGGTTACGTAAACCGCAAGTATTTTTTGTGATGTTTAGTTTAAGGTGCCATTTCAAGTGCAAGCCCACCACAACACCTGTGACTCCCCCACCAGGATTCCACACTGCTCCCCCCCCTAATTTTGGTGTGCTCCGACACCTTGCCACAGTCCCCTGCTATGGGCGAGAAACGACAACAGGTGGCCCGAGAGGAACGGGAACAGCGTGGGAGGCTGGGATGGCCCGGCTCAAGGGCGACGAAGTAACCCGCCACACTCAAGAAACTTGTCGGGGGCAGGCCCAGGTGGAACACCGCCCGCACTATGGGCGGCACTATTGAGGCAATTCTAGAACTTTTTAGGAGGGGCCAACTTTATCATCAGCAAATGATATGTTTCGAATCAGTGAGTGACAGCAGATGGGCCAGCTTTCAGCAGGGGACAGTGCATCATATGGCCCCGCCCCTGCATTCATCCCTGGGAATCCATTTACCCCACATGACCATCATCATATACATCCAACTGATGAAGGTCAAAAAGAAAAAGAATTAAAAAAATTAAAACGATAGTGTGAAAATGGGTTCTGCTAGCATTAGAGTAAGTTTTCAAGAGAAAAGTCTCAAGAAAAAGTCAAGGAGGATACGCCATGACGTCTTCCCCTGGTCGGAGTGTACCACAGAAAAGGCATTAGCATCACCCCCCAGCCACATTTGCCTTAAGCACTCTGACGGTACTGCGGGTCATTTAATTAAAAATGAGCCGAGACAGCCGGCGAGAGAACGGCAGAGACGTGTCAGCTAAGCGGGGGCGGAACGTTCCAGCGACGGAGACGGGAGACAGATGTTAGCGGGACCCCGGCGCTCGGCGCTGGTGGTGGCCAGAGGCAGGCCTTTCAAGTAAATGTCTCGCAGCACACTGCATCTTAATTACAATCTTATTAAACAAAGTCTTAACATTCGACAGGAGCATGAGAGAATGAGAGCCTTGCTTCAGGGCCAAGCTGCTCACTTGCTCGCATATGAGGCACTTTTCCCAAGGTTCCTGCAAGCGAAGTGCTCCGATTCGAAAACGTAAGTGAAAGAAATTTAATAAATGCAAACAGTCTCCGTCGGCCTTTCCTCAATCCTCCAGCGGCGGCGCCGTTTTAGAGACATTGTCGCGAGAATCTACAGAGCAAGTCCGTAATATGAGCAGCGGCTAAGCTAGACAGGCATGATGTAGCTTGTGGCCGAGAAGTTTACGACAACGTTACCGACAAGGTAACAGTGGCTGTATGAAGATTTTAAAGCTTGCAGGGGTGTGGCAACACAATAAAAAAATGAATGATCCCAGTATAGAAACGAGGGTCATACCCAAAACGAGATTGCAAAAAAAATAAATAAATAATAATAATAAAATAAAAAATTGGAAATCAAGCCGCCAGTCGCATTAATCACAGTCAATGCGAGGCAGGAAATTAAATGAGCAGACAAAGAATAAAAAGCCCCCCGTGACCCCAGGATATTGAGAACGGCCTCGTTCAGCTGCCGCATTTCATCAATTTATCATTGACGTAAAGGTAATAGGGCTTCAGAGCTCGGCGCTAACGATCGACGACAGCCTCCTCCCAAAATAGATGAAAGGTAGAACATTACGGGGGGGGGGGGATTATGAAAGGTGAGACTGTGCCGCTAATGAGTAATTAGGAGGTTCTGTGGAGGGACAGGCCGAGAGCCAAAGGCCAGCAGTGATTTGAAAAACTCAACACGGGGATGACACTAATTGCTGCCGTCAGGGTGGCATTGATTTTTATTTTTGGGTGGTTGGGGGGGCTGTCCTTCCTACTGACGGGCCGCTTTGACAAGTCCCGCCCGCCTCTCGAGGGCTAGCAAAGCGCCCCCCCTGGGCTGTCGCTGCAGAAACAGCAGGGTCCGTGAGGGACATTTTCAGAGCCTCTCTTGTCGCAGGAAAGGTGGTGTGTGAAGGTGCTGTGGTTTTTCTCTCTTTTTTTTGTTTCTAGGATTAACCTGAGGCCAGGAAATGAAATTCCAATCAGCTTTTCCTTTTCTTTACCGGTCATAGCTACGTATTCTCATTTCTTAGTATCTTATCGATCAGAAAGCTTACTCTTTTGTCAGAACCGTTTCAGAAACTCCTGGAAAGATCCGTACACATAACGTCTGGGTTCCATATCACAGAAAGCTAAAGTGTACTGGAACAAAATCAGTCCTACCCTGGGGCGATGCTAGGAAGGTGATAGGAATTTGAGGGGCCATAATTCACACAGAGAGGTCAACCTTATCATTAGCCAATGATATGTTTTGAATCGGTGAGTGATAGGGTGCGTGCACACCAAGGACCAATCAGCTTTCAGATTCACCCCTGTATACGCCTAGGACCCCTTCCATTAGCCACACCCACTTAAAAGAGAATGGAATCTGAAGAAATCCGAAATGGCTATTGATCCAACTGGTGTAGCGGAGTACATGCTGGATGCGTGGGGCACTTAGGGAGGGAAAGCTGCCAAGTCCTACATCTGCAGCCCAGAAGGATACTCGCACATCACTGATGGCATCTCAGCACGGTCCCTTTCACCACGTCTGCATGAAGGCTGCGCTGACCATTAAGCTGGGAGGTTTGGTGACGAGCAATGGCACAGAACTTCGGCGGGGGGGGGGGGGGGGGGGAAATCAACATACTTCAAATCTCATAATAAGAAAATGACATTATGGATGGATGGCGTTAGGGATCTGTTTGCTAAGGAAAGAGTGGCATTTCTTCCACCTAAGGAACATAATATTTCATCCACTTTAGATGAAATGTAAGGTCCAAAATGGGCAGGACGCCGGATAGGTACAGTAGCCATAAGAATAACGAGGACATTTCATCATAACAATAATAAAATAATAAAATAATAATAATAATAATTGAGAGAAGCTGGAGGTTGTTATTTGAAATGCAGAGAACATTTCCTTAAAAAAAAAAAATTAAAAAAAAAAAACGTGTGCACAGGACAGCGTGTCTCTAAAAATGCTATAAAAATGATCACAGCTGTCCATGGAACCGAAGAGTGCAACAACCACCTTTGGTTTGGGGAGATAAGGATTTCCAGAGCCAGAGGCGCTGTACCATGGAAGATTATGTCAAAGGACATGACTGGG
Organism: Petrocephalus schoutedeni; assembly: GCA_026780765.1. Taxonomy (NCBI): domain Eukaryota; kingdom Metazoa; phylum Chordata; class Actinopteri; order Osteoglossiformes; family Mormyridae; genus Petrocephalus; species Petrocephalus schoutedeni. Next base: position 18,096,360 of record JAODKL010000038.1, on the reverse strand, counting down.
GGGGGGGGGGGCTACGACCAGATCCCAGGCTGTGTTTTGAAGAAGAGTAGTGAAATGCATCAGGCAACAAAGCAGGCTCTCTCCTCGATATTAACGACTGAAGCAGCTACTCTTTGCAGGGGATGAGCGGATGGTTTCGCCAGCAGTTTTTACCAACGCACAGGGACACAGGCTCCAGGTGAAAGCTGATTGGCCCCTGGAGTGCCCGCTCCCCTGTCACTCACCGATTCAAAGCATACCATTGGCTAACGATGGGCTGATCATTTGGTATGAATTATGGGCCCTCTTATGCCCCCCCACCTTAATAAATCCTTAATAAGATTGACACCACCCAATTTTCCATTTCCTGTCAGAAGTTCCTTGCTTCTTCTCATAGTGAAAAATTAGACACTTAGAATTACAATATGTTTTTTAAACCAGTGCCAAAAATTCCTGGGCGTGGCACGGGGAGTATCGAAGGCAGGGATTTCTGCTCCAGTATGAAACTGCTGCTATACCACTGAACAGGGGAATTAATCTGGACAGCCCCCATAAAACATCTGACCCCAAAGAAGATCTTTTAATCTGGGAACAACACTGCCTAAACAATTAAACACATACATAATTAACAAGGCCTAACAACGACATTTGAATAATAATTACTGTGCAACTTATTAAAAATCTATTCTTATTAAACTGGAGTACTTCCTGAAAATGCCATCACCGAATGACTTGCATAAGTTATTGCCATACGGACGCAAACAGCATCAATCCTTCGCAGCCACAGAGAAACAAGCCACGTGAAATTACATTATGCTTTGTCATTCGTTTGAGATGGAATCATATGATTTTTCGCATTTTGCATCTTATTCTCCATTGAGACACACACACACACACTATATATACACAAAATATACATATATACACACATTATATGATTACATGATTATATAGATAACACATAGTGTGTGTGTGTGTGTCATATATACGAGGACAGGGTCAGGCCGTTTATCCGGAAGCCCTGGAGGCTTTTTGGGGGTTAAGGGCCCAGTGGAGATGTGACTATTCTGCTGAGAATGAAATTTTGACCTGGCAACATTCCGATCACAGGCTGAACGGCCTAACCCACTGTAGCAGAGTCCAATTTCCCGGTCACCTCTACTGCCCCACTGCCCCGTTTCCCATGTGCCCTGTCGGGACCCATATCGGAGCTCAGAAACAGCCGGCCAGAATTCCGAGTCAAGCTTCCGATGCCCCTCAGCTTCTCGACCCAAAAGAGGCCCTGTGCCGAAAACAGCCCTCTGCTGTGGCGCTGGTCTTGGCCGGGCTTTACTTACAAGCGCATTGTCAGCAAACAGAAAGGACAGCCCTAACCCTTATACCTTAAAAGCCAGACTATTGTGATTCCTGATATGGGACCACTTTATGAACAGAATAAATCAATTTTTAAAGAGGCCAGTTCATTCAGGGAGACCGCAGTGCCGTGCGGTGGAAATAAAAGATGCGACCATCTCCGGATCCCCAGCACCGGTCCGGACGCTTATTAATGTCAAAATATTTTTGACCTTTCTTCAATTCATTAAAAAAAGAAAAAAAAAAAAAAAAAACCCAACTGGTAGGGAATTATTTTTTAATTCTCAAGATTGCTCTTTCAATATAACAGGTCTTAGGTGGTTCTTGAAAAACCAATAATCATTGAACAATATGTGGAAAATAAATTCATTGGGGAGGAGGGGGGGGGGGGTTTTCACAGATGAACGGCACCCTCTAGAACTGCTCTGCTTGCACCGCATTGAATTACTATTTTTAAACAACTACTGCATTTAAACTTTTATTTGCCGTTTAGCGATGTAGCCAGGGAATTTCGTATCGCCCCATCGTGGCGAGGAGCTTTCATCACTTTAATTGTGTCACAGCTGGGTTTTATGTACTCACGGCCAAGACAGGGGGCACCAGTGCTGAGCTTTACGTGGAGCCCTGGGTGCCATAAACCCCGATTACCCATTAGGCGCCGGCATGGGCGAGCACGTTCTGCCGAACGCGCCACTTTTCAGGAACGTTACCCCCGCTCTTGGCGAGCCCGCCCCGCAATGCTAGTCAGTGTTTACCCAAGTGCTGCCAGGAGGTCTTAGCAGGCCCAGATCCACTAGCATTGATGCATGGTTGATCGATAAGATGGATCTCCTGTCCCCAACACAAGAAATGGGTACTGGTCCCCCGCAACATTGGAAGGAAGTACAGTTTCCATGCCAGGCACTGGAAGGCTGAAAGGAGGCAAGGCTTCTGGCCCCAACATAAGAGTTACTGCATCTGTTCCCAAGACGACAAGGGGGCAACGCTCCTGCCCCAACACGACAAGGGGGCAACACTCCTGCCCCAACACAACAAGGGGGCAACGATCCTGCCCCAACACGACAAGGGGGCAACGATCCTGCCCCAACACAAATCCTAAAACATGGGGACACCCCCCCACCATTCCACACCAGGGTGAGACTGACAATTATCATTCGATGATAACAATAATGATGATGATGATGTTGATGTCGACGATGACGAGAGAACGGCCGCCCACCCGCCTGACCTTTGAACCCATCCCAGTGCATCCTCAGCTCAGCTTTTACTGGGGTAATTTAAACTATCAGTGAGAATCTTCAGATTCCATTTAAGGCGCGTGGGGGCCCATGGCACGTGGTGACAGTGGCCATCCGTCTTTCTAAACAGTCCTAATCTTAACAGAGGATCCGAACCCCACGCTCGCGCCTTTTGATCGATAGCTCTCGGTTTTTCCTCACGCGGTGCCCGAAGACATTCCATTACCAGAGCCATAGAGCCCCAAGTGAATGGGGGTGGGGGGGAGGGTGGCGTCAGGCTGATGGCAGGGGGACAGCCACTTTCCAAAAAAATGGTTTGGAGGGGATTGGGGTGGGGTATGTGATCGTCATCCCATTGATAGGAGCACTTGACTAATTTCCCCTTCATGTGAACTGATACTCCTAGTGGTTACACACAAGTATGCAACACTGGATCACTTCCCTTGGCGTGCGATTTGGTTCTCCTTGTTTTAGACGGACCGGAAAATCCGATGACGTTTTATGCCAAATTTATGCAGAAACAGAGAAAATTCCGAAGGGTTCACAAACTTTCTAGCACTGCAGAACGTGACCGCCTATAGATCGCCTCTGAGAACCCATGGAGGGATAAACGGGAGATGCTAGTCCACTTGCGGACGCAGCCCGCGGTGGCAACCTCCGCTATTGATTCTGCTCATTGGGTGGGTTCCTCGGGTGGGGGTGGGGGGGTATCATCGTGCAGGGATGTGCCATTTGGCCGCAGACACTGCAGAGGATACAGACGGTCAACCTTTGGCACTGCGTGGCTTTGCAGGTTATGAGGCTATGCCTGCAACCAGGAGGTCACAGGTTCAAATCCCAGGGCCAGCTGAGAGGCTCCACCACTGCGCCCTTGAACGAGGCCCTTAACCCCCAACTGCTCCAGGGACTGTATACTGCAGCTCTCACAAACATGTACAAAGAGGCAACTGCTAAATAAACACAACGTAACTAGATAAACAACATTCTTGACAGGAAATGGCGTTGACTGATATTTCAAAGGAAGCTTCGACTAACGGCAATTACTCAACATCATAGAAGATAAGCCCGGGATTTTCACGGATGCAGCAGTATCACGATTCGACTCAACAGAATGCACTAGCTAAATTAGGCGGAGCCGAAGCCAGCGTTAAATCTGAGATCTGCGAACGGACGAACGGAAGGCCGTGATGAAAAATAAATCAGAGCCAGGCCCCTGCCTTACTCCCCGCTCCTTTGCAGAGTTGAAAGAGTAGGGAAAACCCCCCCAAGGTAGCTCACGGGCACGGCCTGAGCGGGACAGGCACGGAGCCCGGGCGTTTGCCTCCTGTCTGGCCTTCGTTACAAGGAGCCGGTTACGAGCGGAGACGTGGAACAAGAGAGGAAGACTGAAGACGAGTGCAGACGGCTCGGAATAGGGGAAATCGCTGCCACAAAACTATTTTAAAAAAATAACCTGGGGAAGAAAAAAAATCTGACAACGTCAAATCCACCAAAAAAAAAAAAAAAAACACTGGAGTGAAACATTAGCTTCCAGTGATAATTTGCATCACTATTTCACTGCTTTTATTGTACTTACTCGGCATCTCGGAGAGACTGGAAAGCGGGCAAAACACACATACACACACACACACACACACACACACACACACACACACCCTGATCCCCTATTTATTCAGATAAGCACGAATAGTTTAACAGCACAAACAGACTCCTTCACAGCATCTGATGAGATAACTTGCACTCCACAAAGCACATAAGCACATTCTAAAAGAGAGAATTTACGTGGAATTCTAAGTGGGTTGGGGGGGGGCACTAATCTACTAAACTTATTGTAATGGGAGCAGCCAAGACACACCAACCCCCCCCCCCCCCCCAGCCAGCAGGCTGATCCAAA
>JAODKL010000038.1:18079365-18090624 GCA_026780765.1 Petrocephalus schoutedeni | reverse complement strand
TGGGACCGGTAAGGGCAGCCTCTAATGGACACAAACGCTGACAGAAGAGCTATTCTTACATCTCCCCGGCAGGCGTAAGGACGCCCGGCAGCCCCCCCACCCACCCACCCACTGCCGAGGGTCTGTCTTTCGGTCATTACTGTCATGAGACCATCTATAACCCAACAGCGAGGTGACAGGTCCCCAGCACTGACAGAGGAACTCACTCCGTTACCGCGGTAACATTCTGAAACCTCAGAAAGAAAGAAAAAAAAAAAAGTATTAGCATTATTTCTCTAAGGACTCTCACAGCAGGGTAGGTCACGGCACGGGGTGGGTAAATATGTCAGCTCTAAACTGAACTAAATAAAGCTAACAACCCAGATTACTAAGATTAGGTTTAAAAAAGCAACAGTGCCCTCTGAGATAATTACTTAAATATAAAGCGGAGCGTCTCACGGGAGTTTTGGCACTGCTTTAAACCAAGACCCAACAGCACCCCAGCCCCCCAAATTAAAGCCAAGCGTTGCTACAGAAATGCTTTTCAACTTCAGTTTCGAGTTGGTGTTGCAGGGCAGCGGATTCATCAGAGTGCGTTTGGTCTGTCAAATCTGGTCAAGATCTACAGAAGGGCGCAATGGCTAGCTTAGCCGCGGAGCGCTAAGGCCGGCGAAGACTGCGCGAGTTAAGCGAGCGGAGTAAAAAGATCTACGAGTGGAGAGTCTTCAAGCACATTAAACGGCGCTTAAGACCCTGGACCCCGCGCTCTCTGACTCTGTGCCAACGGCCGGTTAATTGCACGCGCACATTAAAAAGGAGGAGAGAGAGAGAGAGAGAGAGAAAGGGTGGATTACGGGGCCTCATGATCTGACCCGGCTCGCCAAGCCACAGATCACAACGCTGCGGCCCACCTCACCTCGGATAAGAGCCCCCGAAGTAACAGCCCCCACCCCCCAACACATTCAGCTGTCAGATTTTACGAGCGCAATCTTTTAAGCATCATCCGTAATATCCCGATTAAGTTTCATGGACTCCATTATTTCTAAGAGTGATTTCCTGTACTTTACACTGCAATAACTTGTTTGGATATAAATTAAATAAATCATATCAGCCACAATCGTTTCACAGGGGAAAAAAATAAAATAAAATAAAAAAATGGAGGCACTACGGGATTGAGAGGAAGGGGTTCCCACCTGCCACACTTGGAATCGTGAGCCACAAAAGAGCACAGTCATCAGAAGAACTCCCAGGGAAAAAAAAAAGTCTGTTTTCAGCTAAATGTGGCGCATTTTAAAGGGGCACCGTCACCCGCCTACTTCTGGTGGCTTTAAAATAAAAGGCCGAGAGCGACGGCCCAGGTGTGAGCTAGCAGGCCTAAACGGAGGCAGTCTCACTGCACAGATCCAATCACCGTGACGACGATTAACCCAGCCATCTAGTGGCCAAGCCATCTAGCGGCCAAGCCTATGCCGGCATGTATTAAATGTGCCAATCCGATTCGATTTATTTTTATATAGTGCCTTTCACAACACAGTCACCCCAAGGCACTAGACAACAGTGTGTGGCTGTCCATCACTCCATTATTTATATAAATTTGCCCATGAAATCATGCTATGTTGGCCTATTGGTTTGGGAAGTGCACGAGTGATTAAAAGGCTGCTGGTTCGAATCCCCAACCAATAAAGTACCACGGAGTTACCCTGAGCAAGGCATCACCCCCAAGCACTGCTCCCCAGGTGCTGAATTAGCTACCAACTGCTGTGTCACATGGGCTAAATACAGAGGACACAATTTTGTCATTGCTGACACCTCAGCACAATTAATCACTTCTAACGCTGATGAAAGAAAGAATGACAGTATACAATGCAGGAGAGGAACCAATAATTCCCTGAATAAAGGGGGTGGCGGGGGGGGGGGCGGTGGGCAATTGGCTGAAGTGGTTTGAGGGAGTTAAACCTCATGTGACTGCAGAGAAGTAGGAGAGATCAGAGGCCGTCAGGTGAGGAGCTTTGCGGCAGAGCTACTTGGGGATTGTCACTCCTGAGCACGCTCCCCCGCCGCCAGTGCCGGCCCCCGCTGCAGACGGCGGGCTCGGGTATTGCGGCACTGCCCACACTTGCATACGAATGCCCGGGCGCTCCGCTCCTCGGCTCTCGTATGAAAACAAACAAATAAAATCCAGTCAGACACCGATGGCCGCATAAGGACCAGGACAAGCGGAAAACCCAGAGGATCAGAAAGCGGCCACAAAAAAGAAGAAGAAGATCTCTTGGCTTGACAGTAAGGCTCCTCCTAATACATCATAAACTGGTGGCTTTAAATAACAAGGCATAAAAGATGCGATGCCAGCGGTCCAGAGATAAGCTAGCCAGATAACACCTGCTCCATTCATGGGATTGCTTACACAGCCCGTGAAGTACTCCACTTCCTCCCTGCAGGGATACACACAAACCCAAACACTAACCCTATACACAAACCTCTGTTACACACAGGCAGGCCATTGGCCGAGATGACGCATCCCGGAAAAGATGAAAGGTTAGGCTTAATTGCTACTGATTTATAAGAACCATGTAATGGAATAAAATATAACACATGCTGCTAAAAATATCAAACAAGCACATGCTTCATTAATGTAGTATGTATAATCTAAGCACTATACATAAAAACCTTAAAAGGGAAAAATCACACAGAAAGGAAGGCCTATAATGAAATTAAGAGGCTTTGACTTACTCTGCACAAAAGCTGCTAGAGGAAAGTGCAATCAAGCCATTATCAGTGGATAAGAGCTTTGGGCCCATAAAGGCTTCATACTGGTAGCTTGATGGAGCTGATTTCAGGCAACACAGGATGCCAGACCTCCCCCCAACCCAAACGGCAGGGGGCGGGGTCTCTGGGCCTGGTGGGTGTTAAAGAGCTTGAGCTCATAGACCAAGCCAGAACCTGTCCCCTGGGGGCACATCATCAACATCACAAGTAAATAAATAAATGGATAGCCAGACATGACAGTGGCGTGACACGTTAATATCTACGTTATTTGCGGAAAAACAGTTACCATGGCAACAATAAACAAGCTAGATGACCGGCATGGAAGCCTGCAGCTGCGGGCGATTAGCGCCAAAGCGTTGTCATCCGAGATACTTCACTCCGCATTTCCACTAATTGCGGAGTGGGACATGGAAAACGGCGAGTCAAGCGCCGGGCGTCGGAGTCAAGGAGTTTGGGCACTCTTCCACCACCCTGAACTCTTCTGGATGCTGTGAAACCCTCTGAAGACCGCCGGACAATGTTAAAAACATCATGCTTGAGGGAAAGTGGACACGTTTTCAGGTTTTGCCCACTCTGATGGATACTTACTTTTCAAGTGTCCGTTGTAAATGCAGAATGGACAAGAGGGGTGTAGTGATATCAACTGTAACAAGGCCGTTACAGCTGGAACTCCTTTCAAGCCAGGCGGTCAGTGTTTGCAGTGCTATTATAGGTAAATACCAGTAGAGCATCGACTGACCAATCAGAACACAGTATTTGGGCAACGGTGTACTGAAATATATTTCATGCATGTAATTATACGCACAAAGGGAGTTAAACTGGGTCGCGTCTGTGGGGAGTGGTAGAAAACAAGGTTAATGCAGGCAACTCTAATTACCCCACAGGGAGCAAGCACATAAATTGGATGGATGGATGGACAGACAGACAGGCATACAGATCCCATTAGACACATGCCACAGGCAATTCACTGCCACTCTCAAGTGGAGGCCCTATGAATCAGGTGCTCTGAAGAGCTATTGGCTATACAGACATCCGTTTGAAGGCCTCGGTTGACCACAGAGCCCGGCTCTCACAAAAGCATCTAAAGAGAAGGGCCTACAAAGCTGCCCGATTGTAGGCATGAGTGGGAATGGAGAGACCAAATCAAATTCCAAATGGAGAGCCCCAGACAGACAAGTATCTCCCATTGATCTTAAGAATCATAACCCCACGAAATACACAAGGCTAGCGATCGCATTGGCCTTGAATGACACTTCAGCGCATTCGAAGTTCACAATATCACAAGTTCCCGCAATACACAAAGTCCTCACAACTTATTCAGCTTAAATAAAAGTGCTAAAAAAACACAACTGATGCTAGGAAGGTTTTCAGAGGGAGAAAGAAGCCACCCTATATATAACTGGAGTTTCCATCCAGTTGTGGCTGATCCTCCCACGCGGGGCGCAGCGATTGAAGGAGACGGCCACGGAAGCCGGCCAGATGAATGCGAGAGCGTCTGCCGTCAGAAACCAAAGGCAGAGGAAGCTATTGCCTCCGGTCTACAATTTGCATTTCCACTTTCATTGGGGAACTTAACGACGGCATTCAACAAGGCATGAGGTAGCGGGGACGAGCAGCGATTCTGCAAAACGCAAACTGCCGCAGCTCCATTTAACATGATACACACCAATCGGGGAAAGCGGAGCTTCCCCCTGGCGGCTTGCGGCGTCCGTAAAATAGCGCCCATTATACGGCTTCATAAAGGGACGGCATGGCAGGTAAATGCGTCTCCGAAGGAACCCGGCTAAGATGAAAACAGCCAGTCTCGGCCTGGTATTACTACCCATGAATCACCGTTACGGGTTCCAGTAGGCCGCTCATTCCTCCCGCCGGCTTATCACCGGGCCGCTTCCCGGATCCCCCACTGCTAAATACCTTCCCCCGAAAATCTAATGGCAGCGATTTGACTGTAGATTAATGGCCGCGCAGTGGTTTGGAAGCTGAATACTATAAGCTAAGCTAGCCTGGCAACTGACACGGCGATGCTGGGCTGCATGTTGTTGACTTTTGCAAAGATACACTGCACGTTTTCCAGAGGTAACATGTTAAGAACAAATAAATAAAATTGACGTTAGGGGTTGCCAGAGTTTGACAGAAATCCCGAACGCTCCACGCAGACACGGGGATCGCTGTCACGGCGTTCCGAAGCTCACAGTTAGAATTTTATAGATTTAGCGCCGAGCATGTGCTTCAAATGCGCAATCGCTTCTAAATATAGAGCGAGCGTGCTCATGGAAACCGGAATTTCTGAAAAGCACTTAAACGTCTGTTTCATTCTCCTTTTTTGGGGGGGAGAGGTGGCACTTGAGGGCTGAGTGTGACAGAAATGCCATCATAAGAGACTCACAGCCTGGGCGGGGGTGAACTTAGTGCTAATGTTATTAACCCACCAAGGGCACATGTGCTTCTGGCCGATGCACTTGGACACACAAACCAGCTCCACGATTAGGGACCATCAGAGAGCCAAGGCCATTGCCCAGCCCAGATGATCTGTGTGATACAGAAGTTTGCCTTTTATTTAAGGAATATGAAGACAAACTGCTGAGATTGGGGCCAGCTCCAGGTCGCTCCCTAGGGAAGGGCAAATACAGGGGCAGGAACGCATGGGCATTGGCCCCACCTGAAAGCTGATTGGCTTACAGAGCGCTGCCTCCCGCCACTCCCCGATTCAAAGCATACCATTGGCTGATGATAAGGTTGGCTCCTCTGAATTAAATTTTGACCTTAAAAACAAACCAATTTCAGCTATGCATCTTCACGGTCCCATTTCTGGCCCACAGAAAAAGGTGCATGAGCTCATCAAATTAGCTAGAGTGGACACGAGTTTTTTTTTTTTTTTTACTACACATCGTGGATATTGATCTACCATGACAAAAATCAGGGATGATTGTTTACATTCACAGATCGGCAGAAGATGCCTAAAAAACGCTACTAGCAATTCAGCCCAGCATACATACATAGCTAGCAAATACGCAAAAGTTCTCCTTCCTTACTGAATAGGGTGTGAGTTTCCATCACTCACGCCAATCTCTGATAACCTACAAAGAAATGAGGCATCACTTTAATTTTTTTCCCCCCCCGTGAACTGTAACATAGCTAAAGATCATGATAAAATATTTAAAGAAATGGTCTACGGAAAATGTCAAGTGCAGGGAAAAAAAATTAAATCGGATTTATAAATATGCAGAGGCTGCCACGCCCCACACATAACAGCTAATATTCTTGTGTTGATCCTGACTGAAGATGAATGAACCCTTATCGGGACTTCATATTTTTCTGGGTATTCAAAGTGTTTACAAATCAATCACAGGAATCGGTAAGGGGGGGGGGGGGGGGGGGGGTTCTGCATACACGTTACCGTCGCTTAAAGTGAAATGGCATCTGGCACACAATCACAGCTTGCTGCAGAGCCTCTCAAATGATTTAATTACAAGCTTCCAGATGACTAGCTACTTTAAGCATTCATTATCTGACAGCACACGTGCTAGGGCCGCTGTTAAGGCGGCGGATGCATCCCGAATTAAAGTGTTAATAAGTAAAGAACAAGCTTTCTACAGACTGATTGGTTCACTTTTTCCGGGGGAATAAATGGGCGTGGCCAACAATAGAGGGGTTGGGCCAATGAGGAAGGGGGCGGGGTAAGGGAGGAGCCTCATCAATATCTCCAAGAGAGTTATTTTACCTAAACCACTAAACATCCACCACCACTTCAGTCAGAGTAACTGTCAGGCAAATTAATTAATAATGAGGGGAATTACAGAACCCGTTTTTAATTCACGGGGAAAAGCTCTGTGCAAATGACAAATATGTATTCTCAGCTTTGAAATTAGCTGGACTTGGGAAGTTTCACACTGGCCAATCCCAGGCAATATGAGATGCTATAAGACCCACGTTAGCACGCTTCCTGGGAGTCCTAAGCACTGCCACGCCATTTGAGGCTATAAAAGGCATCACCCTTCAACGAAGACACATCTCCCATTCCCGTTAGCAATGCTAGCAATTTCCCCTCGCCTTTTGTCAAGAAATCGATGCCGAAAAGACGCGATAACTACAAGGCACACTCATCCTGTCAGGAAATCATCTGCATGCATTACCTCAAATACACCTGCCCGTGAAAGGCCCGGGGGCGATCTTACAGAGATCACGTCGGCTGTCCAGATTTGTCCTACCTATATGCAATACTGTGCTAAAGCAGACAAGGGACCCAAAAGAAGCAGCATCCAATCCATGCTACAGTGTCTGCAGGACCTGGTAACAAGCATACACTAAATCGAATCAAAACCCTGTCCGTGACATTTTTCTTCCCCAACCAATACCACTTGGCAGAATTTATCCATGTAAAACGAGTGTTTCTAAACCCAGTCCTCAGGAACCTCCAGTCAATCTACATTTTTGATCCCTCCCAGAACACCTGGTCCAAAATACCAAGAACAACCCAAACAATCCAAGAACACCAAACCTATTTACACGTGTGCACCTTAAAAACAGGCGAAATAACACTGATAACGTGGAGTAACAAATATTACCATAAACTTCCAAGGCAGCGAGGCAGTACCCCTTCCAAGGCCCTTCGTGCACTAAATAGAACATGTTACACGTGGACCAAGCCGTGCCGCGGGATGAACAGTCGGCAGAGCCAGGTTGTGCATTTAAGGTCTCCTGGTCCGCCTGAAAAGCATCGCATGGAGCTTCATAAACCTTCAGTGTCACAGCAGGCCTAGAACCTGAGGTCATATTGATGGATGTTGTGTTCATACTAGTGAAGAAGAAAAAAACAGGCTAAACTATACATCTGTGTTCTACTTCATTTAAATAGCTGGATCATGCTTTTACATAACCGTGCATCTTTTACAGACCGTCTTACGGCACGCGTCACATTTCTTCATGCGTTAAACCCGCTCACGCCCGTCCAGACACCTGAGAAGCAAAGCTGAGCATAAAGGGGATTATTGCTGCCGAAAAGGAAGGACACCTAATGAGACCGAAGAAGCCAAATTAATCACCCAGATCCAGCTAGCTAATTACTGTCAGGAGCAGTACCACGGGGCCTCGCCTGGCACGGCCACGTGCTAGCCAGAGCCCGGACGGCACGGGGCGCCAGGGAGTGACGCATCCCCGCGGGACGGAACGCGCAGCGCGGGGAAACGGCAGAGATAGCGGGGGCCCCTGAGCGAGGAAGAAGAGGCGGCTGGGAGGGTCGCGTTCCAATTCAGCCGAAAATTGAGCACTCCCGTTCCTGCAGCTTTCTGGGGGATGGACGAGTTTCCAGGAACCACAACATACGGTCTGTTCCAAGCGTGGAAACCTTCCATTTGGGCCCCGGACCATCTCATGTTGACTTCTTGCTAAGTGGATGCATATGCTTTCCCAGTGCGTCTATGTTGGGGGGGGGGGGCGGGGGGTCTATGTGCAAAATATAAAGCAAAGGAAAAAAAGGTGGGGGGGAATCCACAATAAAAGGCAAATCGTTTTAAAAACTAGCGGGGATATCTCCGTCTTCGTCAAATCTCACTCTCGTTAAACGGGCCGTGACAAATGGGACCGCTACCCGTGAGAGAATGAGCGGCGATGGAGTCATACATTTTATTTTGCGCCACGGAGGACTGAAAATTCAATTGTTGTCTGCGTACATCTCGCTGCCTCTGCACTGTAAAAACTGCTTTTCGGATTCATTTATCTTGCGAGATATTAATGCGGCCCGACGTCGTCGAGCGATAGCGAAATGTATTAAAGCAGCAACGGCTTCTGCAAGCTGGGGCCCGGATACTTCCAGCAGGACCTTGAAAATAATCTCTTAAGTAACAACAACCACAACACGCTATATAATATATATTTTAAAATGCTATTGAAAAATAATAGTGCAATATGATACAAATATCTTTTTTAAACCCTATTGGCAAGTTGTTGAATTAATAAGATTATTTTTTTAGTTGGTCTAGCTACAGTTTGACCGCATGGGTCATCAAGACTCACTGTGACCCAACCCCATTGCGCCCCTCCTCCGGCTCACTGGCGCCCCCTGCCTCCAGAGGCACCACGTGCACTTTACCAGCATGGCATTTCACGGCATGAGCAAAGCTCAGCGTTTAGCGCCTTTAATTAAGTCCTGCGGTTTCTCTTCAAACTCCAGGTTGGCAGATAATACTTCCAGACCGACACCCTCTTCCCAGCTCCTCTGAGACCCAATTAAAAAATAATATTAATAATCCACATTTCCGTCTCAGTCCTCGGCTGGCCTTTTTTCAGAGGCGTGGTGGTCCCCTGTCACCGCGAGTGTCACCCGCTCTCAGCTCATCAGGTTTTATGGCTTTTTTTTCCATACAAATCCGAGACATAAAGCTGTCATAAGCAACTCGGCTAATTCAAACACGGGCGTGCTTCGGGGCAGCTTCAGGGACAGAAACAACTCCACCCCCCCACCCCTCCACAAGGCACGGAGTGTTGTCAACAAAACCACCCGCTGCACTCACCCCAGCCCCTCCCCCCCATAAAAAACATTGGACAATCATGACTGCGAAACATGCAAAACGACAAGTTCCTCAATACTGTACGAACAAAACAAATCTACTGCAATTAAATGTGTGGGAATGTAAAAGCAAACTGAAGTTTATTTAGCCCTGGATACTCATTTTAATCACCGCCATGGCTGTGAAATCCATTTACTGTAGCTCAGTCCACGTCAAAGGAGCTAACAGGGAATAAGTTAAGCTTCAAAGCGACAGTGAGGAATTCGGTTGTCCGGGTGATGTATTGGGCCTCCATTATTCTAGATTTGGAATTCAATAAATCATTGATGTGTTCTATGAATAACGGGACTCGGGCACCTGAGGTAAGGAGCGGCAGGGCATGGAGCTGATGCAGCAAAAGCCAAGCCTTCTACACACCCACCCCCTCCAAATCGCGCCCCTTTGCCAGCACGCCCCATCTCGCACCCCCACATGGCGACCCAGCAAGTCACGTCTGTGGCCGTTATCTCACGGCGGATTGGCCAAAACGCTTTTATGCCCGCCCCCCTATCCCTAGTACCATCTGTAGCCTAAAAACACAGGCCTGCTGGAAGGTGAGCAGCCGCTTAGCACATAAAAAGTAGCCACAGGAACCAGCCATTTGACAAAAGCTCCTTTAAAGCCCACCCTCGGGGCTCTTGGGTTGTGCTGTTGAACCTTTGACAAAGAAAACTTAAGATACTAACTTAAATTGGCTATTAGGAAGGAAAAAAAAATCCAAGCACCAAGCTAAGGTCCCGATCTGTAATTTGGATAAAAAACATTTGTTTACCGGCTACAAAAACATTTCAGTGCCACAGTTTAAAACAAAAACAAATAAATAATACGTTCCTCTCTGGATTTGGTATCACCTTAAGAGCAAAAGGAAGGATATTTGGCTGAAGGATAAACCAGGTGTGGGGAGCAGATACCTCTAACCTGATCAAGCAAGGGAGAGAAAACAAAGACAAGCGTGGAAAAAAAATAAAAATAATATAAAGCACAACACGAAGGCGATAAAAGAGAAGATCAAAAAGGCAGAGTTAAAATAGGAGATAGGTGGAGTGTGGCAGCCGTGGTTATCTGCAAACTCCCATTAAAAAGTATAAGTACCCCCCAGTTTTTCAGGAGAAGGCTAAGAGGTTGGAATTAATCACAACACACACACACAAAAAAAGATGAAAACAACCAGCGACCCCAGGGAGAATGGTAGAAAGCAAGCGGCTGGTCCTGGGGCCGGCTATCTTAATTCACGGCCTATGGCTGGGCCGGTGAATATTATCGCCTCCCCCACCCCCCCCCCTCAAACCCCACCACAGCCAGGATTCCCCAGTGGAAATTCCCGGCCTCCTGACAGTCACTCATCCATCCGGATTTCCGGGTCTGGATTCCAGCAGCTTGGGGCAAGACAGATTCCTAAAGAAACGGAATCAGTCAAGATGCTCCTGGCTAACAAATCGCCCCATCTGCTGTGTGGGAATGGCAAAACAGCCCAGCTCAGATCGGGCCCCACTTCCGGGGGAGTTAAACGGGTTAATTAGCATCCATTTATCAATTCCGGCATGCGATTCCAAGATACGTCTCTCGCAGTTTTTCAAATTATATCACGCCAAAGTTATGTTGATTCAAGAAAAGCCCACATCCGTATCCAATTTAATGCCCATTTGAAGGTTCTCTGAGCCCTTCTCTGAGTGTAAGGTACCAATCACGCAATCTGCAAGCAATAAGAATCATAATTACATATCAAAAGGTTGGCATGGGGGGGGGGTTGGATAAAACATAAAAGTTTAAGCTTGTTACTTTTCACAGGTCACTGGACAGACCTCAGAAAACCCAGTAATAAATATCTCCATAATGAGATGAGGAAATGGATTCAAAATCATAAGAGACATTTCATTCCACTTTAGCCCCAGTAAGTTGGGGCATTTAAAAGAAGAAAAGGTACCATTTCATCATCATTACTATACATAAGGGGGTGCAGGGGACGGGG
>JAODKL010000038.1:18064986-18079265 GCA_026780765.1 Petrocephalus schoutedeni | reverse complement strand
GTGGGGGGGGGTCGTGTTGAGGAGCTCTCCACTGCTGCATCCATTTGCATGGGAAGCTAGAGACCACACTCCAAGAAAGTGGTGCCTCATAGGAGCGAATGGGGTGGGGGTGGGTGGTTCAGTGGGGATGATGATCCCAGTGTTGTGTCCTGTCAAATGTAGCAATAACTTTTTTTTTTTTTTTTTTTTTTTACACACAAAAGCAATATACAGTTCAGAAAGCAGGGTCAGCCAGTTCTGGAGCAAGTAGTGATAAGGGCCCTGCTGAAGCACCCGACAGCGACATCACTCTGCCGACCCTGGGATTGGAACCAGCAACCTTCTGATGACAAGCACAGTGTCCTAATCCACAGAGCCACACATGACCCATCTGACTGCTTCCAGTTCTCCTCAGACTCCCCATCGCCACATGCCAGGGACTGAACTAGGTTTTACAAATAATCCGCCTCTCAAGCAGGCAAACCCATCACCATGACTAAGATAACTACCTCTCCATCAGCAGCAATTGACCATTGTTCCAGAAGCATCTCTCCGGCAGGACGACACCAAGCTCTTCAGAGAGTCACCTCAACGTCAGACTCCTCCCCATGCAGCTCCCCGCGTTCAGGCCCAAAGGATGACTGACACCCCTCCTCATAAGACTGTAAATTGATGACCGTCGTCCCTGCGCCTTGAGACCATTACTCAGCCCTGCTACGCAATAAACAGTTGTCAACGTTTTAATTTTTTTTTGCAGTAGGTTGAGGGATTTGATTTATATCGGTTACAGCTCTTCGGTGAACCCCTAAATGCTTTGTTTGGAGGACTTTACAAGCTTGACTCATTCTTAAAAATGGGCTTCGGTGTCAGAGGGGAGGAATGGTAGGGGATTAAAATCCTACAGCAAAAACTGACTTGGTGGGAAAGACAAGTGCAACCCAGGGAAAAATCAGAGATCTTGATCTGGAAAAACAGTGAAATGCAGAAACAAAACATGTTGTTTTCCTCGTATGTTCAGTTCACTGGTGCAAAACGACTTCAGTCGTGCAGCCTCCGATTCAGGACGCATCTTCGCCCGAGCAAACCACAGTCAATAGCAAAGCCCTCAAATAAGTTTGCCATTCCTTAGGTGGTTGCATCACTAGACTGCAACCCTAAGTAAATAACATGACATAAAATAACTTTTAAATAAAAAAAAAAAGCTGCAGTAGACAACAAGAGTCAAAAAAGAATGAAATAAGAAGCAGCTTGAAATAACCGGCTGAGAATCCATAGGGTAGCCGTGTTTGTACGTGACGGCCAGCTAGCACTCAAAGACAAATGCAAGCTTGGTATGGAAACACATATGAACGCAAATACAAGAAAGTGTATTGATCAAATCAAAAAGACGTATCCAAAAATGGAACGAGAAGACGTTTCATTTACAAACATTTGAAGCAATCAGAGGTTAAGGTGAAATTACTCTGCTGACCCTGACAGAGAACAGATCAACCAGAAAGCTGGAAGAACTGGCAGAAGACACACCGCCCCGAATGCGAGAAATTAACCAAAATAACGGTTAGAAATGCTAATTTTGCAGCGGACAAGGAGAAAACCCGCAAAACATAAAAAATATATAAACTCCCCACACACAACTACACACAAGCAGAAGGGGTGTAAGCCAACAATGTTATTCAGTGAACCACATGTATGGACAGAGTAAACAGTATGGCAGTTACATAAAGTTACCAAATCAAATTACTATATTTTTTTCACAAAAAATTACTCAATGCGAAAAGATACTGATTTTCTGGGCAAGGGAACATGTCAATTACCACCTCATTGAAAGTTATGGGCAGTGTTTGTTTCACAAACTTTTGTCTTTACAAAGACCTTGAGAAAAATATTGCATTCATAAACCAACATGCGGCTGTATCTCTTATTAAAAGTGCAATTTCCATCGACCGCTGGTCGGAACAGGAGGTGACCGGCAGAAGGGCATGTCTCTGAACAGCAGTACGGCGTTCGAGATTTTTCACAGTGACACCAGGCTGTGCAAAAACACTGTCCGTGAGAGGTGCTCTCTTTTACTGGAGCTGGGCTAACACGGCTTCTGGGAGCCCTCCCCCATTTTCACCTTTCTCACTGCGGTATCCGATAACGAGACGGTGGGGGAGGGAAAAGAACAGCCTCTCAAGGTTAAATACGCCCGAATCTCAATAAGAGCTGTAGGCACATAGCCAAGAGTTGTAGATAAATAGAGCCAGACCAGATATGTAAACTCATCCGTCTTTGCTGCATTTTCATGGCTGCTGGTTTGCCCGTCGCAGGAGTTCAGATCTTTACTTGGCGTGTGTCCAAAGTCACGACAAAGTGCAGTTAAATAAATAAATAAATACAAAAAAAATAATAAGCAGTCAACCTTTATTCCGAATCGATAAGACAAGCGCTAACCTTAGCTAGCCTTGCGCCACCCTTTGTCCTTCAAAGCGAAACCAACCAATCTCAAATAGCGCGGCCGGTTATCAACTGTGCACAACGGCGTCTGTGCGGACGGACAAACAGATTCGAGTTTTTAAGCATTTCGCGCCAACGCACCAAACCGAGGCATACGCAGCCCCTGAGCAGCTTTGAAACACTGAAGCACAAAACCCCCGCATAAGGATCCTCGGCCAAGACTGGCACAATGTAACCTATCAATCCTTACAGATGGGTAAATTAAAGAAAGAGGCTGCAGAGAATGTGGCACACACTTCTCGACAAACCCTCCCCTTCCCTCATCACTTGGTACTTCCTAAATTGAAGAATGCTTTATTCACACAGGGAACAAAAGGTGTATTGTTCCACAGTAATTTGGTGGGGGGTGGGGTAGATGGCGGAGTACCAGAGACAACATATGCTTAAAATTCACTTCAATTTAAATTTTAAAACAGCCACTGGGCATGTGTATATGCTACATGACCTCCATAACATATTATCGAGATTATGTTCCTTTTGTGTAACAGAAGACCAATACCTACCCCACAGCCTCCAACACAGAACCAAGACTACAAAGGCAGTATCAAAGGGTTATTTTAAGATCCAATGACCCGGTCCATTGATGACTTTTGATGCCATGATTTCCATTTGAAGATTAGGCAGACATCTCTAAAAACACAATACAGCATCATCGTTTGTTTAGAACCAGACAGAGTGGCATGTATAACAGTACCAAATCGCGAGAAATCCCAATATCACAGTATTTAGTGCATAAAAACACCCTAGCAACATGTCCACAGGTAGTGGTTGGAAAATATGGTGTGTCGACCAATTTAATGAGCCACAAAAGACGCGAGCGCTAATAAAACTACAACAACTTCTGTTGATTAAAGGGCGCGGCCATCTTGAATTCTGAGGTCGGGGTCGTGTCGATTCCTACGAGTTCACGACTTGTAATTTCGACTTCGGGGGCCGTTCCAGTTGCAACTTCCGGTCGTGAACTCGTAATTTACGAGTACAACTGGAACGCACCATGACAGCAACAGCAGAGATCTAATACCACCATCACCAAAAACAAGTGGCTGTCTAAAACATCCAAAACCTGCATTATATCACCAGTGAGTCCAGTCCAGGGGTGGGTGGTTTGACAATATCAGAATGTGAACGATTAAAATGTCTCCATGATCTGCCTTTACAGAGAGATCGTATTGTGCTACAGTGCACATTCTATAACTTATATGGCTCATACATCCATCTAAAGTTGTTTTGTCAGCCAAATCTGGTTCAACACACCAATAAACCGGTAACAGCAAACAGTAGGTAGTGCCTTGGATATCTTCCTTTTCCCCCCTTTTGCCTCCATGTCCCAGCATGCAACGTGCAACACGGAGCACAATTCGTAGTAGCAGCAGCATCGACCACATGGAGGAGTTGGTCTCTAAAAAGAATTTGACGTTGATGATATGGTTCTTGTTTGGATTTTTCATATTCAAGCCCAGCAAAAACAAGTTATTTGCAAAATTTGCAAAGATAAGGTTTGCACGTTGGATGGCAACAAAATGAACTTTTTTAACCACCTCAAAAGAAAAACACCCCAAACAGTATGCTGGGTATGTTTTCTGTTAGGTTTTGTTACCATATAGGGCTGTTTTTTTTGGTTGGGATAGGGGATAGGGCAATTAGTTTGGTTGTACTGTTCAGTGACTTGCAAAATAGTCTTGAAAACCAGCATGAAAAAGAACCATGATAAGATCACCGGATTGTGATCCCGCCTGAAAAAAATTGTGATATGTTGCCTTCACCATATCACCCAACCCTAGTCTAGCCATCATGAAATCTCTTCACATTTAGCTTTGGTTGATATACGTAGAGTCGTCTTTCGTTATGTGTTCAACACCCCCCACCCCGACACTGCATAATATATGTCAGACTGCAAGATGATAAAACTCATATTAAACATCTTTGCTTTTGCTCCCCAGCAACAAACATGCCTATTACATACACTACAGATGGAAACCCCGGCATCTACTCCAGATACTGTGAAACCACCATGCTGCTGACATTTGAAGGTGCTGATGGGTCGTTAGCATCTCTTCTGGCTTGCATCTCTGTCACCACGCGAGTTGCCTTGAAGATCCGCTTTGATGAATGATAAACCAGGAGTCAACATTCCTTTTTGAACCGTCGCTACCCGATGCCGAGTCATCGGAGAACTCCTACAAGGAGGGCCAAGGATTTAGCAAAACGGTAAAGGCAAGGAAATAAACAAGGGAATAATCCAGACAGAGGGGATGAGGATAAACTAACTGGGATTTCGGAGCGGAATTACAAAAGGCATAAGATTGAGACGGGTACTGCTCAGGGGTATTGAAACGGCCCTGAGCAGTTTCCCTGGACCCTGGCAGATTCAGGGGGCCCATCATTTCATAGGGGCCCCAAAATGTACTTAAGAGGATCTGAGCATGGGGCCCATGGTGACATAAGCACGAGTAGTGGCTGGGGCATAGCTAGAAATTCTGGCCCCCCTAGTAGAATGTTTGTTGACTATATAGACATAAATGAGTCCAACCATAGGTGTCTTTATACTCCAGAACTAGGTCATCGTTATATGAAGTTATAGTTTAGATGGGGAGATTCCGACATCACATCCCTACTCTCACACTAAAGCACCCAAATCCACAAACAAAATTTGACAATGGTTCAATCTAGGACCAACTGTAAATAAGTCTGAACTATAGGGAATCCATAGTCTTGAATGTATTGGATCAAATTAAAATCAAATACTGAAAATTACAGGCATGCAGCAATGCTACATAAAAGAAAAAAACCATTACAGCACTCTATCCATTGGATGTCCCCCAACCTGGTTATATCATTGCAAGAGGTGTTAAGGAGTAGCTAAGCAGTAAAGATTAAACTTTACATTAAAACAGAAACTAATAAATGCAGCATCCATCAAAGCCTTTCCAAGACCAGCACAAGTCAAAACAACTCAACATGGAGCAGATTAGACAGCTACCCCTTCTGCAATTAAGGTACAACCCTCAACCACAGCAGGTGAGGTCTCGACGTGCATCAGGGGCCGTCCCAGCTCACTGAAAGACCCACCTCGGGAAACAAGCGACATGTTCATTATTCATGTCGTAATACAGAGGGGACAAAAAAAAATAAAATAAAAATAGGCAGCCATTTGTATTCTGTCCCAGACCAACACATCAATTATGTTCTGAAATGCCGCAGCGGAACAGTTATACTTAAGCATTTTATGTACTTACACCTCCAACCTAACCCAGTATGGCTGTCAAATCTGCAGGACGCTTATTAAATTAACATGTCTCCCTAAACCACAAAGCGATTTAGCCTGATGTATAGTTTGTCAGATTCACTAACAATGATGTTGATGGAGAGCGAGAAAGGAGAGAAACCCAGCACGCCGCATAATTAAGGCTAAAGCATCCAGGAAGCCTTGAGAAAGCAACTCGACGATGGCTACTTTGACAAACAAACTTTTAAATTAAATATATAATGGGGAAGGAGTATTTCTCAGGGAGCCATTCGGTGAAGAAAATTTAAATACCTCTTTCATACAAAGTCATGTTTTGACATTCATTCCGTCCTTTTAACGTTAAAAAAAGCTCCTTTACCATGAAATTCATTACCTCGTTGAGAGAAAATGATAGGCGGTTTCCTGGGTGACACCAATACAGAATTGCATTATCGTTTATAATGTTATTTTATTCGACAGCCCAGCCCTGCCAAAATGCTCAGCACCTGACCTAAAAGCATCAAACCAGTCCCAGGAAGGAGGCGGAGAAGCCCAAGTAGGTCACACCTTTCCCAACCAATAGAGGACGACCAAATCCATTGGGTTGCACGAGGTTGTATACACTCACACTGGAGTTTGCTTTAAGAGAGACGCAATTTAAGGCACTAATATACCATGATGTCAAATTCCAACAGCACCACTTCATTTATTTCTCTAAGCACAGCATGTTTGGCTCAACCATAGGCCTGGTGTTATAAATTTAAGGCCTGGCAGATGGCCAAGTCTATAAAGCACCAGCAGGAACCCTGCGGAGTTCACACTTCGACAGCTAAACTATATAGTAATACATTGGTCACACTTGTTCGGAACTGGTAGCTCCACTCATCTTTCTGGAAATTCACAACAGCAGGTTTATTGGCACACACGAGTGTACACATTCACAACAAACTGCCCCGGCATTACAGGGAAATGAACGAATAAAGCTGTTTCTCTACGAGAGCAAACCATAAAGATAAGACGGGCTTCATAAAGATAAAATATTGTATCAAAGTCCAACTGGGTGGGTTATGCTTGAACTAAAACAGCGTGTCTGCCATTTGTTCAACTAAAATGGCACCTTTTCATGGAATTTTCGTACAAAGTATATTTTTATGACTATATCGCCTATAACAATGATGGATGATGTCATGTGTTATTGCATCATGCCCCATCTTAGAGGGTAGTGTCATTGTAGCATACTATAACACACCGTAGCCCAACTTATGCTGACTCAGTGTTTTAAGCACAATACAATGATCAAAACACCCTTCCTTAAAGTAACACCGACTGATTTTACCAAACCACATACGCACAATGCACAACCCAAAAGGGTCCGTTCCGCCGTATCTTCCAGGTAGCTCCAAAAGCTCATGTGTTGTCATGGAGTGGTTGGGAACTCCCGAAATTCTGCACATCAAAGATCTTCCTGGGTTGTCAGGATCCGCCTCATGGTCCAAAAGGCAGAGTTGACAGGTCTCAACAACATTAAGGAAGCACCCACACTAAGCGTACAACAAACAAGGTCTAATTAGGGATGGGCATCTCAATGAGAGCAGTCATGGCTCACTGCTGGTACGACGCCTGTGTGTGTGTGTGTGTGCGTGCGTGTGTGTGCGCATGCGTGCATGCGTGTGTGTGTGTGGATGCACACACCCTTAATTTCCTCCCACTGCCAGCAAACTGGGTCAATAAGCACTCTCCGTTTAGGCAAAGACTAAAGCTCCCAAAGATAAACACCAATATTGAGGGAAAGCTTTCCTATGGCAAACCTTGGCCAGAGAAAGGACCCCTTTAAGATTTCCAGATAATGCCTGTTCAATTTCTGCACCCAACTTATCCTTAATGAAGACTCAAAAATGTCTATTATGGAAGAGTGCACAGATTGATTTGAATTTGTCAAGACAGTTCTGACAGGTAAATTCAGGCCCAGAATGTCCCACTCAAAATTATGTTAATATAACAACTTTAAATATATGTGCATATGCATAAAAATAATAAATGAAATACCAGGAAAATGCATAATTAAGCTGAAGATGTTATGGCCATAGCCAATGAGCAGACAGACCATTAACAAGTATTGTTTCAAGGAGGGGAAAAAAACAGCTTAACACAGAACAATTGAGCCAGATTTGCCAAACCTTAAATTCATTTGTCACACCAGACCCCATCAGCTCATTAAGGACACCTGCATACAAATGTCAGGCGCAGAGTACAATAATGCTTCAGGCTTCTTCAATCATCTGCTGTATAGTTCGCATTAGCCCGGATATACTTCCGACACGCACACCGCTGTGACTAAGACCGGCATGGCCGATTTGGCAAATCTGTTTTGCATGTCACTTCCCAGCCAATTCGCAAGCTCAAGACACAGAAAGCAGGGGATTGTTAAAATAAAAAGGTATTAATTCATTAATTTATATTAATACATATATATATATATTTTTTTTTTTTTTTTATTGCTGACGTAGGACCTTTGGTTACTGAAAAGCATTTTATAAATGTAACCAGGAGTGGAACTTCCAATCCAAATGGGCTAGTTTTGTAACCAAATAAATAAATAAATAAAAGTTGTGTTGTACTCATCCTTATTATTAATACGAATGGGCGAGTTTAAAACTTCAGGCTCTGAATGTAACGTATTGGTATTATTATTATATTATTAGACACACAAAAGGCCTTGTAAGACACTTAAAATCCAGCCCATTTCCAGACAGCTGAAATCCGCCAACCCCCGCGTTCCGACGGGCCGTGATACACGAGCATGTCAGCGGTCCAAGGCAGATGTGGACGCTGCTGGGCATCATTAGGTCCACTCTGGGTGAAGTGCCGCTTGCCAAGAGTTATTAAAAATTAGCTTTGGGAGAGACCCATAAAACGCGCAGGTACCGGGGTAGATGCGACGATGTCCAGACTGAACTCACACCGAAACATGACAGCCCGCATGGGCTCTGCCACACATCTCAGCTTAAGATTTACATATTCCCCCCTTTTACCGAAATGGCAGCTTGACAGCATTATTCACCCATTTACACTATTTATATGCAACTCTGCTGCATCCAGCGTCGCCTACTATCTAAACAGGCCAGCATTGTTTACGTTCACATCGAGTCGCAATGTTGTCATTGCTTTATTCATTTTATTTATTCATTTATTTATTTATTTTTCTTGCCCAGTATGTCTACACTTCGCGTATAAAATTTAGCACTGTGATCCTGGGGGACGTTATTCCCCGTCACCATATGTAGCGTTACTGTACACGGTTAGTGCGACAATAAGGCTCCGCTTGACTCGATCTGACCGGAAACCTCAGAATTAACACGCCAGCCCCGTCACTGTCAGCGTGCAAGTTATGAATGTGGACTGAAGGTTGTCAGTTCAAGTCCGCGGAAAGGATCCTGCCGTAAGCAGTTAATCTGGATTCCTAACAGAAAAAAATACCCCGAGTGACAGCTGGGTGTGAGTCAGCGAGGCAATTAAACGTAATGCGAGAGCGCATTTCAGTCTACCGTCATATAAGAAATGCACGGTCAACATAAACGCTGACGGAAGATTTAAAGACGGGGAGATTAATACATTTCGCTTATCACTCAAACAGCAACAGGAACACAGAGTACAAAAACAAAACTCCGTTTTATTTATTTATTTATTTTTTTAAATGCCCTGGAAGCTGCCAGAATTTTGCAGCTTTCAGTATAAACTTAAATCCCTCTTGCTGATTTTCCAGGAGATAAGTATACAATTGTAAAAAAAAAGTACAAGTGTAAAATCTATTTCCTAGTAGGAAAGAAAAATATATATATTTGGCCCTGTCATCACACATTTGACCCTCAAGAAAATTGCTATTGATCCAGCAAAAAGGGCTATGTTCTCCTTAACATGACACCTGCCAGGGGTACCCATGTGCCACTGTCCCTCTCAGGTCACCATTCCCATAATGGTAACATCTAGCTACAAAGCAGCTCTCTCTTAAAAAAAAACTGATTTACTCATAGTTGCCTTCAATCCCATCACCCTTAGGGGGCCTTTGGGGGATGGTCATACCCCAGAGCCACTTTAAACAAAGGTAATTTTTGACCCCCTGAAATTAATGCCACCTAAGGGTTTAAAACCAAATCATTAAGAAGTACGGATACGGCACTGTCTGAGTCTTGCTGTCCGCTAGAGGAAATCGAGTCTTAAGAAAAATTACTTAAACATAAGCGTGGTTGTGTTCCTATGTGGTGGTCAGGCTCGCCTCCGCTATGCATGAATTTGTAAACAAAATGGCTCTCAGCTATTTGGCAATCCCTGGTCATTTCTCCCCCAATGATGCTTTGTAAAATAAATAGCTACTGCTAGCCATCGCTGGTCCCCGCGCAGTGGCCATCGAGGACACATGGAGAGAAGCCTTGCAAGTCATTAACGGCTACCAGGTTAGAGAAAGGCAGCTGGCGATTCATCGAGGAACAGACGCCGCCGCTTTGCGGCCCCACTGTCCCACCGTGCTGCACGTCCCGGGGTAAGGGGTGATCGATCGACTACCGGTTTAGGCAAATTAATATTATTGCTTGGGTTGCACCCCTCCTGATGCACTCACGAAGATGAAATGGGGAGGGGGGGGTGTTTTTGTTGTGGATAATTGAGACAGTTAATCTATGCCAAAACGAGAAGGTGAGCAATGTTATTGCCGGGCATAGAGCTCAAAACCACCTTGCAGATTTGGTGACAGCCACACAGTTTACTCGCCACATTCCAGGTGTAAGAAAAAAAATGAAAACGTATTAAAATTAAAAAATACATAAATAAATAAAGTGTAAACTAACAAACAAACGTTCGTCTCTGTAAAGACAAACAAAAATGGATAAAACAACACTACAACAACCCATTAAAGGCTCCAGCTATCAGTAAACAGGCGTCCCATATCAGTGTCCCGTATAAGTTAATAGTTTAAAAGCGTGCACTACGTTTAACGAGCAATTAAAAAACCATTTACATCAGCACTTTGTTTGATACAAATCCAAGGAGGGGGCAGCCGGCCTGCCGGATTAGCCACAGATGGCCTGAACGCTAAACGGCAAGCAAGATGACACCTTGGAGGAACGACAAAGGGAAGGAGCCGTCGTAAAGATCCGGCAGCTACCAAGAACAATGAAAGCGATGCGCCTGAGCGTCTTCCTTACCTACACATTTACCAGTAGCCCAAGTCCCCTCAAAACCAACAAAACAACATTCCCTGAAATTTTAAGCTAACATAATAAAACCATAACCACTTTAACAGCACCAGCTATGCATTATAAAATAACGCCCCACTTCTTGGTTCATTACTGCGTTTATTTTGAAAGAATAATTATGAGAATGTAGCATTGATGCTTCCTGTGAGCAGCCAGCAGCTTCAGGTCTCGGGAGTGAGGGGTGGGAGGGGGTGTGGTGGGCTAAATAAAGAACCCATTTGCCCACCATTTCCCGCCGTTCCAAAAGTAGTCTTCAGTTTTAAAAGGGTCAGATTAAAAGAAGCTTTAAAAACAATCAGTTCCTCTGAGGGACCTTTTTCCCATGCATTTATTTTAGGAGTCGAGCATTCCCTTGGCCAGGCAGGCGGACGGACATGAAAAATTAATACCTCGCGAAACCGACTTGGAGAGCACTGTCCTGGGATGCGGTCCCGCAACGTCTCTTCGGAGTCATTCTGTGAGGCTTGGTCGTGTTTAAGAGAAATATAGGCTAGCGCCCAGATATTGATAACTGATTATATATATATAACTGATTGCACATAAATGTGAACAGAGTTCCAAAGCCAGATGGAATTTTAAGTGTGCATTAAATTACCCCAAACTGTCTCTGTGTTAACTAGTAAGTTACGGACGCCACTATTTTTTTCCAAGAAGGCTATAACGTACGAGTGCTTGGTGCCATTTTTAGCATTTCTTATTGTGAACATTTTAATCACTCTCTAAATAATAAATAATAATAATAATAATAATAATAAAAAGCTTTCATTATTAAGTACTCCTCTAACAGGCAGGTGAAAATTTGAAAAGCCGGAGATGCCGACTGAATAAAAACAACCAAAAGCTCTCTTATACAAGGGGAGTTAGGAACTGAGAAGGTAATCAGCACATTTTGAAATAACCCCGTTTGTCATTTGGTTATTTTATTCAAAAAACTTGTTGGCACAAGACTGTAACACGCTGACCAACAAGGAGCCCAAGTCACGCGACGAGTTTGATCAACGAGTGATTTATATTTTAAATAAAACACCTGATTCCATTTCTCACACGACGGGGCCTGCATAAGACTGCTATCCATTTTGTATTTCATTGAAGCTATTGGGGAGGGGAAAAACAAAAGACCCACACATGCACACAAATAAAAATGTCAACAATATCCACTCCATAGCGGCACTGGAGACAGCTGTTGATTAATCGGAATGGAGAGAGTGGAGCTTAGCTGTCTGAAAGAGACACAATCACCCATCAAAAGGACGTACAGATGGCAGCTAAGAACGTAGGTCCCGCTCACACAGATAAGCCGGGCCTCAACATCTGTCTGTCTGGCTTTCACGGGACCCCATTAGATGCTTTCCCTCTCCTCCGATTGAGCGGACATGCCAGAGAGGGACGGGGGCTGGACCCAGATTAATCGTGTACACCCACCCTTCCTCCCCGCCCCCCACGACCCCTTTCACCCTACCCCAGTGACGACTGCGCATTTTTAGCACTGGTAAGCAACATGCCAGCGAGCAATACGCCCCCGCGAACCCGGCCTGCTGCGGGCGAGGGAGTCGTTTCGCTCGAGTCTGTGGGTCACGCTTAGCACGGTTGCGTAAATAGGCCCTGGTTAGCGAGCGCGTCGGTTCCTGCGGCAGCGCCGGCTGACATTCATCTTGATTTCTGAAGGCTGTCCGCCATAAATACTTACAGGTTCACGGCAGGGGAAGAACCAGAGAATGCTAATAGCAATATACACGCTACAGAAAATACTGCAGGAGACATCTGTCCCAGCACATAAGGTAGAGGTAACAGACTCGGCATCAGTACTAAAGAAAGAAAAAAAAAAAAGACAACACTAAATGCAGAACAGAAAAAAAGGAAAACGCTAAATGCTAATATTGATAAGTATCCTGCAAGAAATGCACCATGCGATAAGCATCTCCCTCTCACAAAACTACTGGAACCAATGAAATCTTAGGAACATCTGCATCCACCAAAGTTTACAGTTGCTCCAAACTATTAATATACTCACCACCACATTAAAAAAAAAAAAAAAAAATGATTAGCGTTCGATACTAAGAAGGAAAATGGCAGGAACAATATGGCCCACTTTACTTTAAAAAAAAAAAAAAGAATACCCTAATTGAAATCACTATGTCCCAAAAGGGGCCCTCCTGAGGGAAAAGTTTTTTTGCCAAGTAATATCTCTTAAATATACATTTTTCAATTAGGAGTTGTGTGCTGTAGCCCTAGCTGTAATTGCTGCACAACGACACACACTCTTTGAGGGCCAATTCCCACATTATCCTAAATTCAAGCGGGCTCGAGACCAGCCGGCTGCGAGTGCGAGACAGAGGACTCAAAGGGGTTGGGGGGTGGAACCAGTGTCCATAAATGTACAGTGAATGTGCAATAGTGGTCATTCAGCCAGTTAGTGCATAAAAAAAGTAGTGAGATGAAAATCCATCTAATGAACACATCAGAGGTGCCTATCGACTCTACCACCATGCATCTGGAAGGATGGGATCTTTCTAAATAATTCAGAAAACCTCCTCAATCCATATATTTGATCCTTCATTAAAGAAAAAAAGAAGAAAAAAAAAAGTTAATGACTGAGTGTTGCAGTTATGATCTAAATGATCATACTTGACTCACTGCTTGGATAATGCAGATTAATTATTGAGAGATTCATTTCATTTAAAAATTTTATTTGTTGTTTTTTAAGAAAATCTATACATTCTACCATCAAAGTAGCTCTGTCAACCAAAGCCACCAATAATTACCACCGTCTACAATCTGCAGTTACTGACTTGCGGTATCACTGGACGCAAACGTTTCATCGCAACATGGGGGTGGGGAAGAAAAATGCAATGCTGCAGAGATCAGGAATTGCGTCCGACAGAGGGAGCGGGAGTAATCTATTCAACACCAAGTCTGCAGGTGTGAGGCACTCATAATGATGGTGAGGGAGGTGGAGGAGGGGGGGGGCGAGTGTATTCTGACACCTTGAAATACACTTATGCCCCCCAGGGAAGGATGCACAGTCCCTGATCATCGGCACACTTACATAAACCACCCTCCACCCCCCGAGCCCCCCAGACGGCTTCATAAGGTGTGAAGTGGGTCACAGCTCAGCGTGAATTGTGACGATGTCGTCATTGTCCCTCTCCCATGCCTACATGCCTGTCCGCCCCCCCCACCCCAGGTCCCCACTTCTCAAAACCGAGCTCTCTCGCAGCAAAGTGGCCTGAAATAGGTCATCCGTACACTCCATTAAAACAAATACTGTGCATCACAAGGCGGGGGGGGGGGGGGGGGGGGGTATTTCAAACCCCGGAGCGAAACCCCGG
>JAODKL010000038.1:18039581-18052405 GCA_026780765.1 Petrocephalus schoutedeni | reverse complement strand
CCAACCTCAATTTAATTTCCAGTTCAGCTGAATGCTTGATTGCTTTTTATATGCATGGACTGGCAGCAGCTTCAAATGAACTTTATGAAACGGATCAAAACAGAGGAACATCCCTTCATTGATTCAATAAAGCAGTCTCTGCAAATTCTAACTGAAGAAACATGTTCACATGTTACATGGCCAGGTTCAACTGTAAATGTATCTCACACGATGGGAAAATGGACGGGTCAGTTCCCCAGTGTTTGAAACCTGCCGTAGCCAATCCGCGTTAAGGGTGAAGCGGTCCCCCGTTAGCCGGTGCCAAAGCTAGCCTGTCGATGGGTTGCATAATCCTCCCCTCATGGTCGCGGCATGGACAGCTCTAAATGGCCCCATTGTCCCCTTTTCCAAAAACTCATTAACAAGCAAACTTCCCAAAAAAAAAAAAAAAAGACTATTGACTATACCTACTCAAGTTAATTATTCCCACGGAGTAGCAGAACTGTCAGAAGAGGGGTGAATCATCAGCCGTTTGGGCACTTGAGACAACCAGTGGATTAACTCTGGCATACTTTTGTACGCCGCACGTTTAAAAATGTGATGCAACAAAAATAAATAAATAAACCAACCTTACTAATCAGAATAATACTAATACCCATTACCTGAATTACTCATGTTGCCATTAGTTTTTCAGTCCACATGGAAGACTTGTCTAAATGTCCCCACTGTTCATTTTTATTTATGTTCATATTTATAAATCAAACAGCGGAATGTTGGATCACTACAGACATACAACCTGGGTAGAAAACTCATTTATTCAAATTTAAATTAAAATAAAAAAACATGACTTTTACTGGAAGAAATCGTACATGATGATACAGCCTAAGGTGGAATTCCTTCTAGGATTTGTGTTGCTCTGTTGAGTGGGTGTGACTGTGCTCCAGGCCCCACCCACTATTATGTTTCATAACGCTGCATTCTGATGGGAACCATCCTATTTCATCACTTCCTTTAGAAGGCCTGTCCAGGCAATGAAGAGAAGGCCATTACTTTGAATTTGTTATGCTCATTATCGTCATATATTCTGCTTGTGCTTAACCCATATTACCGTTGACGCTTGATTTTGCTTAGCCCTTTTTGGATATGGTTGCTTTTGGTTCTCTTTTGCAGATAGCCTGCACATATTTGTAAATAGTGCATCCAGTGTGAGTTAGCTGGGAACGCAGGGGACGTGATGCCATTTTGTTTTGACCTGCTGTCTCTCTGAATGCATTTACTTAGGTACATAAGTTTGCCAATTTTGGCCTGGTCTGCTCCCGAAGCCGTTTCTCCAGCTCATAGAAATTACTGGAACACACAAAGTAGCAGCCTCACTCCGCTTTTCGCTGCGCCTGATTGGACGTAACAATGGTGATTACATGAAAGGCAACCTCATCACCACTAAAATTATAGCGTCCAGTCAGTCACCGTGTTCCAAAGCCTCAAGTCACATTTATCGTAATGACTGCGAACAGCACTTGATCGCTGGTCGAGTAACTTTTTTTTAAATAATCTTTTGTACGTAAGTGAACTGGGTCATACTGCAACAATCCCCCCGAGTAACCAGGACTGAGGCAAACACCTCATCAGGTACTAAGCATAACACTCAGTACTGCAGCACTTAGTCCTTCAGGAAATATGGGACTCAGCATCCCCTTATCTGCAGCATTCTGGCTGCTGACGATTTAAGAACAGTCACTATACATTAAGACAAGATGGTAGATGTCAGGAAACATCGCATCACTCTGACATTCTATATTTGCATTTCACACAAACCCCCCCAGAAACACACACAAAACATTTATTTGTACAAACATATGTACTAGATAATTTTGCACAATGTGTTGAAATACAATGATACTAAAACAGAGTTTAGTACAACCAATGCCATAAAAACACCCTGATACAAAGTACACACACATAAATTACTTTAATAGCACTATTACTGTGGCACTTTTCTATTTGGATGTATAATCCTATTTGTAATTATGGTACCTACATTACAGAGAAGCGAAACCTTGCAAGCTAGTATTCTAAATACCATAAACAGATTAACCTTTTAAACTTCTCAAAGACTCCGGTGCGTTATGATTATGGATGTGCAACGTCATTAACATCATTTTCCACACTACGATGGGGCCATTCTAACAAACCGACCGCATCAAAAGTTACACTATTGGTTCAAATCCTTATGCTTCAAATATTGTAATGGGCATCACGTGGATTTGCATATCGCCGAACCGAAATCTAAACTCTGCTACACCACTGAGTTCTCTCATTTGTTTTTTTTTTTTTTTAGATCGGAATTTATCTGCGATTTATCCCGAGGCAATGCTGCTAAAATTTACTTTAAAATACACTGGTTCATCCATCTCATTCATCTCGGCATTTGAGCTTGAAATCGGATGAATGAAAGTGATGCAAAGGCAAGTGAACTAAAACGAGGTCGCTGAGGCACACATACATAACCGAATGACCGGTGCGTTTTTTCCCCCCTTTAAGTTTGTTGTGGTGTTGGCCACACCCCGGCATTCATTCTGGAATGCAATGAGGCCCAGAACACCACTTTGCTTTCTGAAATCACAGAGTTCAAATCACTATTATGCATTATGCATGCATTTGCACCAATAAGCACACAGATGCGCTTGTGTATATATATATAGCGCTTATCAACCACAGTGCAGGTGCCAGTGACGTCACAGTTCAAAGTAACTCCAGAAGCCACCCTGCTGTATCACGTCAGGAAGGGATCTGCACGGTGGCTTCAAACACAGCCCCCCCCCCCACCCCCGTACTTTCTCAAGATGCAAAAGGCTTCTCTCCTAGCTAAAAACTCTAAAGCAACATCCGCTGCCTCTGCCTATATTTGGTCCGTTGCCTTAATTTTATGGATTATTTTTCTGGAAGACGTTCAGTCGAGGCTTCCACTACTGGCCAGTGATCCATGTCTCCTCCGCAGGGCTCCCGACTTGCTTTTAAGTTGACCCAAATAGAAGAATCATTTGCTGTCTGGCCTTCTGTCTTATTATTAGGATACCGTACCTCCCTCTGACCCGAAAAGAGCACATCCAGATGGCTCCCGCAACCAGTTAGGCAATCTGAAGCATAACTAAGTCTGATCTCAGCTCAGAAGGGGTGGGGGGTGGGGGGGGGAGAGAGATCCTGGATGATGAAGAGATCTGGAGGACCTGACTAAGATGATGTCACGGTCAGTGCTCATGCGAACACGATTCGTCAGGGCAGCTGCTCCGGCCGAGAATCCGAAAATCTCCTGACGGACTTCCCGTTTGCAGACAGCGGGTTATTACCCAGAGAGCGCAAATGCTAGACTAGCACGGCTGGGGGTGAGGGTCATTAAAACCAAGCTGGGCAAGTTTACATTTTGTTACCAGTCAATTTAATAGAGGACGGTGACATACCCAATATGTGGTATTTATGCCAAAAAAAAATATTGCTTCTCACCCCCTGTAAATCCCTGACAGGCAAATGCAGTTACCTATTCCAGGTCACAGTTAGCAGTCAGTTCTGGCAGGTAAGCCCATAGACTGGAGGACGGTGTGAAAACTATATTTCTTACCTTATGCCAGCCTAACCCCTTGCCATTATCTTGTTTTATTAAATGAACTTTAAAACTGGTAACCAAAAATGCATGTCCAATATTACCTTTTAAGCTTTACAAACACATCTAAAGACCCCACCCACATAGCCCTATGCATGTAAGAAAAATTAAGTCAGATAGAAACATACAAATAAACAAAAACAAACAAACAAATAGGCAACTGACTACTATTCATTTTTTGGAATAGGAAGAAAAAAAATCAGCTATATCATTATTCCTTTCAAGATTGAGTTCTTTCAAGGTTTCAATGGTTATAGCAAACGGACAGCAAAATCTCGCAATCAACGGCGAAAACCTGTCGAAATAAAAGTCAGGTCTCCACTCATCAGACTGGGGGTTACCCAAATAGCCATATCTCAAAACCCATTAAAGATAATGACCTGAATTTTTTTTGTCTATTTGGTATCAAAAAAAGATCTGGCTTCTATCTAATCTGAGCCAAATTTTCAATTTCTCCCTGTCTGTACCCACTGACAGCGGTGAAGCTATGGAGGCTACAATAAAAACAGAAATGAAAATGCCTTTAGCCACCACAGACTTGAATACACTTGTTCCTCTTGGCAGCATGAACATCCCGACACTAAGATGCACTCGTCCCTTCAGGCAGCTCTCAAAAGGACAAAAACACATGACTGGCCGCACCATTAAGCATAAATGCGCACCGAGGTTGGCCGGCGAGAGCATAAACCGGCACCGCGCGACATAAAGGTTTACGTGCACGGTCAACGGCCTGCCAGATTAACGCCATGGCACCGGCGTCTGAAATTAATTACCGTAATTAGCATACCTCAGCATCAGTGTAGCTAAGCTCATTTGCCCGGTAATATGCTGGGTCTTATGTGCTTAAATCCCATAGCTTAAGCGTTCCAAGATGGAAGAGCTGATTATGTTTGTCAACATGTATTAGGGCTGCTGGGAGTAGGAGACGTTTCATTCAACACAACCTGCAGTGTCAGCTCTGCAGTGCAAGCCAGTAAGTAAGTTTAAAAAAAAAAAATAATACTAAAATCAATCAAATCAAATCAAATAAATAATAAAATCACACTAATTCTGCTGTGACACGTATACGCAGAGCAGGGGTGGTTCTTTTTAATGTGGGGGAGAGCATAAGAGGGTCTATAATTCTTACAGAGGCGCCAACGTTATCATTAGTCGTCATTTTGAAATTGGCAAGTGACAGGGAATGGGGCACTACAGGAGCCAATCAGCTTTCAGCTGGGGGCCAGTGCCCCTGTGGCCCCACCCCCTGTATACACCCCAGATCCAGAGGAAGGGCTGATGAAAACTAACAAGCTAGTAGTGCCACGGTGGACCTGGAGGGAGCTGAGGACACTGGTTAATTCCAGGCCACGCCTCCACGCTGGTTTAGCTATACATCTGAGGTCGTGTTCGGATACAGGGGAGAAAGGAAGACAGCTCATTAAATGACTGAGACCGCGGCATAGAGATTAATCCAAGACTTTTATAGATGAGCGCCTGACAATTCAGTCTTGCCAGTGAAACAACAAAACAGCTAATGTGTTTTCAAAATCACATTTACTAAATATAGTACCACACCCTTTGGCATCAGACACTTAATATGGGTTATTTTTTTAACAAGAGAAAAACAAAAAGATTTTTATGCCATAAAAATGAAATGATAATACTGTCATGAAGCATAAAAAACACCCATACATTTCCTGAATATTTTTTATATATATTTTTTATTTATATTGGACACAGTAAGGGAAAATAAGCATTTCATTACAAACCAAGAAAATGCCGTTTTCTGGAAAATACAGCCTAATTATATTAACAAGTTGTATAAATTGCATAAAATCGACGATTCATATAACATCTCAAATTGTGGCTATTTACGATTACAGAAAGGCTAGGCACCCAACCAGATTTTCCAGCTACCCATTTATTGCAATATTTGTCCAGGGCTATGTTCTTCCCATTGAGGTTTTGCCCATAAAATCCTAAAGGTTTGTTTAAGCCGCACCAGATTACTGTAGACTGACAGGCATTGTGTAGGATCTCTACAGATTTCAGCAAACCCACCACACAATGGTTTCTACTCTGATAGCTTCCCGGTGCTTAAAACTATATCGCAAAAGCAGAGATGGGAGGCTGGCTTGTTCTACTGCGGATGAGAACAAATCCTGCCATTACAGATGCACAATAAGCTGGTTAACATCAGCATCAGCTAAATCAAGACATCAGCATTGGCCCGATGTATCAATCTTGGTCGATATTGCCTGCCGATATTAAGACTTTAGTCAATATTCAAAGCTAGAGGCACCATAGTTAAAGACTAAAATAACGAAAATAATGTGGTACTTCGCCAGTGTCTCACAACCTTTATTATATGATGTGGCTGCACCAGTGAAATATCAGTACTGGTATAACACAAAATATCAGCTAGAGCTAGCTATTGATATCAGCACTACTACCTGCTGCAGGAAGAAAAAACAACAAAAAAGCAACACTCAAAAATATGTTAGAGGAGAGGTCGATGAGCCAGAAGACACACAGCTAGGAAAAATAACCGCAGCGTGCAAGTTCTCCACGGTGACCCTCCTGCCCACATGCCTCAAACCAAAAACCACCCAAACGCAATAAATACAATACATCAGGTACCGAAAGAAGTGATTCTCTGCCTGTTAGGCTTGCCGGCCAATAGAACAACAGATGACTGCAGAGCAATAATAACAAAATGTAAATGCAAGCGAGCAGAAAAAAAAAATTAAAGGTAGCTCTTTTCATACAAATTCATTCAACCACCAATACTTTAGTTATTTAAATTATGCATGGCACCTGCTACTATAAAGACTGACTGCCTATCCGTATTACTTGGTGAAAGGTGAAAATGACCGATTCGGAGAGATGTTTGCTTTGTACAGAGTCTGACCTCAATTACGGTTCAACCATAAAAACATTGCAAGGCTGGTAAAACACTGACCACCACGACTGCGGCCACTAATTAATCGCTTATATTTTACTGCTTGTTAATAAATACTAAACATTCAGAAGCAAAAAGACCTCATAGGAGAGAATCGGGAATTTGTGCCCCGCAAAACAGAATTTCGGGCCACAGAGACTTTGCCCAGTGTTTACCACTGAATGTCTAATTCAGTAAGCAATCAATACTAAAATAGGCTAGAACCCTTAGTGTCATATTAGCAATAAGCTAGTTTTTGACATGTATAAGGTGTGTGTGTGGGGGGGGCTCCAGAAACTAACATCTGTCAAATAAAGGCATCACATTTGTTCCACGCAGCAATGGACGCCGGGAGATTATTTGTGTCCTATTTTTACAAAAAAATTGGACCATTTGTCAAACACCCCCACCACAGGACGGATTCACCACCGGTGGCTGTCATCCTCCCTTAAGAACAAAATCATGACATCTCTTCTACTTTCGCCCTTCAGGAAGGAGCCAAGGCAGCGGCCGGGCAACTGGGAGTGAGCCTAACGGAAGACACGGATAACAAGCCCGGCAATCCGGGAACGACCTGGAAGACCAAGCGGCAGGGGCCATGCCCCAAGCAGGGATGGCCAAGAGGATGCCATACACAAAGGAGGCACTTTGCTAAGTCATTATTTTTGAAAGAAGGGGGGGGGGGCCTGGAGTCAGCTTGGAATTCCTGGAGACCGTGTAATAGTTAAGCTTTCAGCATGCAAGAGAGTCGCTGCTGTGTCAAGCCTCTCGAGAAGCGCACGCACAAAAGACCCGGGAACAAACTGAGTCATCAAAAGAGGAATTGTTACACAGCAGGGGAAATGGGGAGGGGTGAGGGGAATTACAACTTTCCAAGTCGTTCAGTGTCCTGGAGGCTCCCGAAACACTGGAACTGGCTTACCGCCCCGAACACAGAAAGAGGGTCGAGCGCATTTCCACACGCGGCGGCTCAGGCGGCTCCCGATCGCCGATGCTGCGATTCGCTGCCATATCTCCATCGCAGACGTGTACGTTTGTACCATGATGCAGGTGTCAGGCAAGCCGTTCCGATTCGGGGCCCATAGATAAATAAAAGCATACGGGACTTTGGTGACAGACCACGCGAAAGTGTTACTTTGATTTTCCGTTCGGCATGTGACTGATCCTTGCATCATGATAGTTGTAGCCAACAGCCATGCTTACAAGCGTTGTTTATTTATTTATTGACAGTGGGGGAGGGGGTGGGCGCAGATTCAGGGAGAACCGAACATGACCTCAGTTGGCAATGGGCTCCGTTGGTAAACAGAACGCTGACTTGCAGTCCACGACTATCAAGGACCAATTCTCCCAGCCCTCAGTGACCCCCTTGTTTCATCTTGGCTGCCTTCTCTATTTGGAAGGTGACAAATAAACTAAAACAAGGGTGCTAATGACAGCTACTTAAATCAACTTAATTCATTGGGTCTTTTTTTAGGGTGGAAGGCGCATCCAGCCAAAAAACCTACAGACAATTTCACAGCAGAGTAGCTTTCTGAGGTCATAATCCTTTAACACACAGGGAAAGTGTCGCGATTTGGTGACAGCCGGGCATTACCTCTGGCAGAGGAAACGTGCCGCAGTGCCGGTAAGGGGCCATGGGAGGCTGCTGGGGGCTTCACGTTGTTGTAATCAGCCACCAAACATCACTTCATGTTAGGAGCTTAAAGCAGGTTCCTTTAAGGGAACTCCACCCAGCTCTCTCGGCAGACTGTCGCTCCCTACCTCACCTAGTCCCAGTGGGGATAAGGGGAAGACTTTCAGGGGCCCAGACGCTAGGGTGGGGCTCATGAATGTGGATAATGGTAGCTTTGGTTTGGAGAAGGGGGGAGGGGCCCATCCGGGAGAATTTTTCAGATGGCCAGCCGTGTCTTTGTGCAGCCCTGCCCGGTCCGGACACCTTTCACTGAATCTTCAGCAGAAGGACACCGCGATTGCCAGATGGTGGTGGCCACCTCGCAAAGGCCGTGTCTGCAACGGTTGGAGGCTGCTCGACCAACACTGAAACACAATCCTTTTTTTATAAAGGGGGGGGGGAGGTGGCAGGGGAACCTCTGACTCAGCCAGACGTGACACCCCCCCCCCCCCTGGCTCTCAACCACGACACTGGCTCCCTCCGGAGTTCACCATGCTTCATCAGTGCGTTATGCTACTTACGCCATTTGGTTGGGGGGGGGGGGTAATTCATCAACACGGATAAAGAAAGCTGGACCAGCTGCGCGGCAGGACCACTCATCATTAATATCCAGTATATTAAATTACGCCTTATCCACTGGCCAATCTGCATTTTGAACGTGCGCCAGGAAGGGAAACAATAAGGAAGGTCACAAGGCAAAAAAATAGTCAGAAGATAAAAATCAATAGCGAAAGAAGCCCATTAATAAAATTGGACCGAAGCAGGAGGCAGACAACTCGAGGGGTACCGGCCTGGACCAAAACTGAAGGGCCCGCAACTACCCACCACATGAATCTCAATATCTGACAAGTCCTAGTAAATATTTCGTACCATGCGGTGACCCCTTGTGACCATTTGCCCCAAGTCTCTCATGACGCAGCCCCTTTAAAATCCAATACGTCCAATCAGAAGGCAATTACGCACTTAAAATACGGCACTTCCCAAATCAAACGGGACAAATGGAGCATTTAAAGTCTTAATGAAGTACGGCTTCTGCTCTCAAGTGATTGACCTTCATCAGAAGACGCTACAAGGATGTGGTAGGGAGCTGGGGGGGTGGGACGGTTTTAAAAAAAGTTAGAGATAAGTCAGATTAACAGATCACAGCAGATCACCTCTTAAAGGGATCGCTTTAGTCTTTAATATTAACAAAAAAACTAAAACAAAGTTCGAAAAAGCCAATATGAAGAATGAAGAGGTGGGACTTCATATGCAGGTTTGTGAAAAGAAGTGCGTGTGTGTGTGCGCGCGTGTGGCCCAATGTCCCCACAATGTGATAAAAACCTGCTACTTTTTACCTTGTGGGGACATTTTTCCGGTCCCCAGAAGGGTAACCACAATTTTATAAATATGCAATCAAAAAACTAAAAATGCCAAAAGTCCCATATTTTGTTTTGTTATTTATGGTTAAAGTTAGGGCTGAGTAAGGGTTAAGGGTGTCAGTTTGAATCAGGATTATGTCCATAGGAATGAATGGAGTGTCCCCATAATGATAGGAATACACACTCTGTGAGTGTGTGTGTTTGTGAGAGAGAGAGAGAGTGAGTGAGGGGGGGATGCTTAGCCCTGTGTCTGGGAAATCAATTCCTCAGTTCATTAACTGGCTGTTGCGAAGGTCTTACACCCCTCGTTAATAAGATGGGTCTAATTTCCTGCTAATGTCAAGGTATACTCCAGTAATGACTGATCATGTTTACTTGTAAATAAGTGAAGTGAAAACTTATTTCACCTCACTTTTCCCGACTTTTTCATATCAAAAATAGAGGCCGTGCTTTGAGGATATGAGATATGATGGATACCATAGCAATACCGATGACATTCGAGAGGCGGTGATGTCATGCGATAACGTAGCGCATGATTAGTTCACAGCGAGGATTCAAACAGAGATGCGGACCGGTTCCCGATGTTTTCCTGGCCCGCATGAACATACACAGTGCCAGTTTCCATCCCAAGAGCGCAAGATGCCTCTTCTGCACGATGCTCAGAGATGGGACTTCGCCATCAATCCTATTGGGCTCAAAATCATCCCACAGACAGCCATCACGCCAAAAACTAAAACAAAAGAAATAATTTCAAAAGGCTTGAACCACTCCAGTCAATCCCCAGCTCCTGCTTCATACCAAATCACTTCTGTTTTTAGATCACATCTTTGAAAACAAGTGATATTAGAGACAGATAACCTTGAACCCAAAGAAACAAAATTAATTCCTAAATCCAAGGAGACGACAAAGCCAGACCACTTCAGTTATTTCTTCATCTTACACATGCATTCATAACACTCAATCTTATTTCATTCCTTTTTATTTACTATTCATGAATTTACCATGAGCAATATTTAAATTCCAGCCAGGACCAAAAAAAAAAAATATTAAATAAAAATAAAAAATAAACCTTTTGAAAATGCTGAGGGACATGGCAGACCAAATCTGACATTGTGGGTTCCTTTGCTTGTAAATCAAAGCATCTTTTATTCCTGAAACGTTATTATACATACAAGCCCCCGGCTTGACCGTGAAGAGCCAACTCCCATTAATAATCATTTCCCAGAAACTCAGAAAAGAATACAGTGCACTTATCCATCAAAGAGGATACACTGAAGAAGAGGAACAAAAAAAGACACAAACCCCAAACAAACCCCTTAATACTCAACAGACAGCATACAGATGCTGTTGCATCATTCTTCAGAAGTCTGAATTTCCTAAAACGTCCAACAGAAGCTACTGCCCACTTTGCAGTACAGCAGGTCACAGCGAGGGTCGCGTCCTCTCACCGCATTCCCACTGACACGCAGGACGGAATGCCCCCCTCGGAACTGCAACAGTGTGGAATGTTATTAAAGACATGGGAAGTGATTAGAGAAATGGCCACATCGCTCACAGTTAAATTCACCGAGCCGTTTCCAAGGTACTTCAGCAAGGATGCACTTTGTCCCCACCAAAATTAAATTTTCCACTGCTCTTGGACTGAACGCTCACAGGCACTGTCAGTCAATAACAACTCTCCTAATGAATATTAAGGAAACCCATTTTAAATATGCGCTGTACTCAACCTAGAAGATTGATCGAGATATGTTTTCTTTTTACTTAATTCAAAAAGCAAAATACATGCATACAAGACTTCCAAGTTTCTGTGGTAAATTATTAACCAGGTCCAAGAGCATTCAACGAGATTATGCATCCACCAGTACCCCTTACTAACTGTAATACAACAACTTTATCAAGCTAGTCTCCTTACTAAAAATAACTTCACCATGACAAATGCTGCAAGTGCAAATTTCTTGGAATAAAAGAGAATGACCATTAAAACCATGATCAGTTCAGCACACTTCATTTATCAAAGCTGCAGTTCCTCTATACTAACCCCAGCACTGCATAAATTCTGCTGTTTATATTAACCTACTTACTTTGAATTCACCCTTTTAGGATTAACTATAGCACACACTGCAGTCTTGTCACTAGTCCCAGTCTACAAACCCCAAATGTCTGCAAGTTTTTAAAACTTGCAAATAAATAAATAAATCTAGCTACTAATAACTATGCTTACGTCCTCCATTGCTTTCAAATCGGACAGATACTAAACGTGTCATCTGCACTAGACAAGCGGAAGCTATAAAAGCTGATCACTGTAGCCACTGTTTGACAGTTTTTCCAAGCTGAACAGTGCCTCGTTAATAACTTTAACGTAAAAGCTGCCGTGAAATGCAAGCAAGCCAGTGTGAAGTACATGCACCACCAAGAGCGATCACAATTAAAAATGCTTTCATCGCCACGTGCCAGTGCAGAAGAATTGAGCTCCATAACCACTGCAAGCCCTCCACACAAGATTAACCAATATTACTACATCTAAACTACCAACAAAAGTGATTGTTCAACAGCTATCATTCGGAAACATGTCCATGACAATTACATGTTATCGATTCTCCCCCCCATTCCTTCTGCACTTCCATATCTTGCAGCTATGAACACAACCCCAAGACGCACTTTGTCCTTTGTATATAACCGTTAAATTCATAACTTGAACCATATTTTCCATTTCAAAGCCTCTTAGTGCCGTAATTCCTTTGGTTGTCCCTATGATGGGAAGCAATGAATTAGAAAACAAGAACAATTTACTTCCCCTACATCCTCCTAGAGAGGCTTATAAGGGGCCAATGAAATGGGGGGAGGAGCTAAAAAAGTATTGGTAAGGGTTGTGTGCTCCCTGGAATTCAAACCAATGGACTTTGAGTTGTTAGGGCAGTGCTCTAATGCCTAGTTTCCACCAACATGGAGCCAGTGCTGGTGCTATACTAGTTCTCGCATGGTGTTTGCCCACATTTCCCCCAGTTTCAAAAAATAACGGCATAGAGACTTTACATAGACACAAGTGAGAGCAAAGTAAAGGTTTATATGTATTCTGTTTCTTGGATTTATTCTGATTTCAGTTTTGGATTACATTTATATAAACCTAAGTTATAAAGAGTATGACATATTGCGCTCTGTTTCTATTGTCTGTTTCCACTTTTTTCTCCTTAAAGACTTCCTCAGTCTGTGTGT
Organism: Petrocephalus schoutedeni; assembly: GCA_026780765.1. Lineage (NCBI taxonomy): Eukaryota > Metazoa > Chordata > Actinopteri > Osteoglossiformes > Mormyridae > Petrocephalus > Petrocephalus schoutedeni. The sequence goes on along the minus strand of JAODKL010000038.1, from coordinate 18,039,599 downwards.
GTGTGTGTGTGTGTGTGT
>JAODKL010000038.1:18012021-18025596 GCA_026780765.1 Petrocephalus schoutedeni | reverse complement strand
TAATGATCACTTTGTAGATATTTCATTTGTTTTATGGGTATTTTAATGGCCAATTCAACAAAAACAACTGAAGCCTTGTAAATATGCCAAGTTGTTCTAATAATTTTGGCCACCACTGTATAGAAATGTAAATAATAATACCAATTATAATAATACATTTATTTCACACCCAAGTAGCACGTGTATTTAGGGGGTCCGGAGAGAAGGCTGCAGGTTCTCAGAATTACCCCAGAATCACCCCTGCTTGTCAGAAAGCTGTTAGAGTGCTTCAGAAATAAAATTGCCATGTTTGCTATGTTTGATTGGTAAGTGGGTCAGAGACAGTCTTTTTTATTCTTGCAGGGAATCATTAAGTACAGATTGTAGAGTATGAGGGAAGTGCAGGACTTTTACACTTCTGAAAGCAATTTGTACGTGACACAGAACATAAAATAAAGGAATTGGAGTTAGATTTCAGTGAGTCTCGATATTTCTTTTGAAAACAAAAGTAAAAGCAAGGAATCGACAACAACTTCACCAAGGAGCACACATTCCAAAGCTCTGGGGCGGAGATGCAGTTCCGTATATACTGGAAGTTTAAAAGTGGGGCAATTAAAAAGGCAGAGCTTTGATGTGAGGATCGGATAAGGCGCATGGAAGTTTAGAGACGAGACGGCGGACAAGTGGAAATCAAATCACCAGTCCAGTGTCTTGTGGAGGCTGGAGCAGAAGATTGTCAATGGGTGCCTTCATGCCATGCCTGTAAGCAGATTTGCTGACAGTGTTACACTATGAGTGCTTCTACACTCGCCATATTTTGGTGTGCAATTAACACGTCAGCTGGTATAACAATAATACACCCATGTATATGAGAAGAAAGAAAACGCTGGATTCTATATTTAAAATGGGTTCTATATTCTCTGCATCGTTCCATTCATAATCTAATACAGTGCTTCCCAACTCAGTCCTCGGGGAACCCCGGACAGTCCACGTTTTTGCTTCCTCTCAGCTCCCAGCACACCTGTACCAGGTATTTTGTGTTCCTGATTGGCTGGGAGGGAACAAAAACGTGGACTGTCCAGGGTTCCCCAAGGACTGGGTTGGAAAACACTGATCTAATAAGATCTGGACACCAAAGAGAATAATAGCAACAATAACAGTAATGTGTGAATAATGTAGCAATGGAGGTGTGCCTATAAGTAAGAACCCAAAAGCAGCATTTTTTTCCCCAGAACCGAAAAAATTAACCCATTACTCAAAGTCACTAGCTAGACCAAGGTCAATCAGGCACCCGCAGGGTATCAAAAGATCACCCAGGATTGTATGATGAAAATACAGAAGTCATGCACAAGAAAATCCAAAGGACAGAATTCATGTTCTTCCTGAAAAAAGGAGATAAGAGCCTTTAAAAGTAGTATAAAGACTTATTCGTAGACATAGCCAATCAGGGAAGTGTAAAGAATGATCACAAATTCATTTAAAGTGCATATAGTGTGAGGAAGGTGATTTATGCTTAGGTCCTCATCAAATAAAACATTTGACTCTAGTGAAGTTCATTGTAATTTCATCTTAATTAATCTTAAATCGCGCCTCCTATCGTCGGATATGCAGTGAGTCAGAGGTTCCCGTAATTATCTCAATTGTTTTCACGTCTGTATACGTTTCCGTTATTTCTGGTGTCAGGTGTGTGCATAATTAGGATTTCTGTCATAAATTAGTTCTAAAAGATAAAATAAAATCCGTTTGGGGTCCAGCGAGAGGTTTCAACATAAGAAGCTTCATTTTCTTTTTTCAGTACAAGGGAATTGGCTGGATAACTTGGAGCAGACTTTTTCAAGGCATTAAAGAATCACTTTTGAGAACTGGAAAATATTATTAATCCATACTTGTTTGACTGAGCAAAATGTCCAGTCCTAAGTAAAACTCTAACCATATCTGTGATTCAGATATATTCCATTTTGTCGCTGCTGTATGATGACCAAATTAAACCTACTGCTATATGTAGATCATTAATAATATTTATCCCATATCTGAATGCTGTAATGTACAAGACAGCTTCCACGGTCCCCTTCAGTATAAATAAGATGCTTCTGATGTGGGTTACTGAGCATCAAACAGATTTCCTTAAGACAAATGAAACGATGGCGAATTAAGCCGTCGGACTGTCTGGCCAACGGCTGTGACAGACAACCTGAGAGGAATGTCAATGAAGACTTCTCAGTTTGATTGATATTTCTAATTATTTCCATTCTAAAATTCAATCACAATTTAAGTCAATGAACCACACAGTTTAGACAGCACATTATAGCCATTCTCACGCTCAGCATGAGAAAGTAATAGAGATTGCTTTGTCCTTTATGAAATTTCACTTATATATTAAATTTTTTTGTTAGTTTAGTCGTTCTTTTGTTCATAGAATTCTAACCTTTGTTTACTACCATGTCATTAAACTTGAACAAACCAGCACAAACTATTCAAAAAGAGTAGGATTCATAAGAGTAGGTGCAGTAGGAGGATAGATATGCTGGTGAATTCAGGGGCCCAGCCCTTTACAGGAGCCCTTGAATAAGTAAAATTATAAAAGTATATAACCTGGGGGTCCCAAGGTGACACTTTATCAGGGGGCCTGGAATTTCTAGCTGTGCCCCAGGTTATAAGACAATAAAAACTACCTTGCTGCTCATCAAGAAGTGTTGCATGTATTTGATATCAAATGCCAAAATGATACGGAAAATAAGCACGCAAATTTGTATAAATAAGGAATTCTGCTGAATCATCAATTAAAAATCAAACAAATAAGTAAATAAATCAGCTAACATTGTTAAGCAATTTGAAAAATCTCTCCTAGAGGTCCTTTATTGAAGTTCTATCAGTTATTCACTCCTGCAGTATTCTCAGTTAACCTGCTATTTGGGTTTCCGATAAGCACAAAGAAGGCTTGCCTGACTCGCAATATGGAGATTTTAATTGGCTGCATTTGTGAAATAGCCGAAATATTTTTAACTGCCAGTGGAAGAAATGGTTTTAGCCATTTGGTAAACAGTAATTACCTAAACTCAAGCCGAACGCGAACCCTACCCTACTATTACTGACTAGTAATTGCTCCACAACATGTCCAAGGACTTTCACTCTTCGAAATACTATTATGATGCATAACAATTAATAGGCATATGCTGAAAGAAGGAATTAAAAAGAACTTTTGAGGTATGACAGGCTGTGTGTTTTGAATGTCAGTTGCTAGCATTTCATTTTTCATATCATTTGTGTAACACGAGTCCATTCTGTGCGAATTTCCATTGGCAAGTATAGGTAGCAATTGCATCCCACCCAGGGCGGCCACTGTCTTGGGCTGTAAGCTTCCTGGGACAGGGTCCAGGCTCATCATGATCTGGTATCTGGTGAGTGATTAGAAGATGATGGATGGATGGCTGGATGGAGATAGAAATAACGTTCATAACAAATAGGATAAAAGTTTGCAAATTACCAACTCCAAGTGGTCATGGAGCTCATTGTTGACAAAGCCTAATGGACTTGCCTCGTTTTTCGAATTTGTTAATATAATTTCCTATGAAGCATCTTCATCTGTAAATTGGGACAGCGGGTGTTTGGAAAACTCCCGATGAAAAAGTTTGCAAATACTTTGGAAAATGCTTTTCGGAGTACTAGATAAGCAAGGTAAATAAAGGAGAATCTCTTGTAAAGAGCTCTATTAAAATCCTCTTGTTTTCATTATTTCAAGTCCCGTTCACAAATAAGCAGTGTCCCCCAATCCAATCTACAGCAAAGTACATTTTGCAACCACGCAGGAAGCACAGATTAGTGATAAATAGTTAACATTTTACTTTTTATTATAGTTGAACACATGTGAGTGAGTATGATTTTTTTTTTTTTTTACCTGAGACCAAATTTCTATTATACAAATTCAGAAAGCATCAACCTGTGCAATCAGATGTTTCTTGCAATCAAATACATAATGTTAGGGCTCCCAGTTTATTTATATGCCATCATCATGAACCCTACTGTCATAAATAGCAACCTCTCACTGAAACAAAATTTAGAATTCGCTTCTGCCTGTTATTACCTTTACTTATGCTTTTCCATCTTCTTGTCTTCTATAAAAATTGTGGTAATCAATCTGTTCTGTTGTTGTCTTGGCTATGATTTTGTATTTTTCTGCCAAAGAAGGCTGCACTCTAAGTTTTTTTCCCCATAGCAATTTGATGGCTATTTGATATGACATATATTTAAACTACATTATAACTTTTTGTGATAGCCAATATATTATCTCCTGTATTCGGATGCCTTTGCATTCCTTTTCTGCAGTAAGAATCCGGAGGACAGATCTGCCTGGGGCTGTAAGCCATGACAGGAATACTTAAAATTCCATCCACACAGTGCTCCGATTCTAACAAGTTTTTAATATCATTTAATATTTTATCTAACAAATCATCTATAATCATCTGGCTGTTTCGTAGCCACCTTTAAGGCTTTTGAAAAGGTACAAAAGTAATTTTGGTGTGATGAGTGTTTTTTTTTTTTTTTAGTTATGTAATTTTTATGAATACTCAGTATGAACTGAGGTACACCCGAGATGGGATTCCAGTCCATCACTGGGCATACACACACACACACACGCACACACACACACATACACACAATCACACGCTATGGGCAATTTTACAGATGCCAATACTAGCATGGTATATTTATTGCGTAAATAAAAAACCCTTATGCAGACACCATGCTTACATTTACAGAAATCGTTAAAAAACATTACGGAAAATACTTAAAGCACATTCACCAATAAAAATGGCACTAAATAAAACAATGTTAAATAAAACACTGCAGAATTATTTCAAAAGGTATAATTACATTGACTTTATAATTTAAATTAATTGGACACTTCTTGAAATTGTCTGGCAGCCAGAGCCAGCATGGCAAATTGCTAAGGTAATCTAGGTAGCTGTACCCTTGTGCGACTCATTATGCAAATCTGTCTCCAAGGCTCACGGGGCAAGTGATTTGATTTTTTTGGAGATGCAGACGAATTAAAGTGAAGTTTATACAAGCCCCGCATTCCAATTATATACCCGAGTACCAGTACAGAAGTAAAGATTCATTTAGTACTCATTTACTGAAAACCAATCCAGTGTTTCTGGTACCTGGTGTTTACCAGGATTCAACATGCCGTATGGGAATAATAGTATAAATGTCAGCAAACAGTAACAAGATCTCGTTATTTTCCTGGTACACCTATTATATTAATAATTGGCTACGTACATTTTTATAAAACCTGGAAAAATGTGCCAGGTTTCCCAGTTATATTGCGATAATTATGACACATGGCATTATAAAGAGGAATTAATGATATACAGCACCAGAGTACATGTCACAGTATGTACAGTCACTGAAGCAGCTGTAACACTTATTTTAATTAGCAAAAACTTTATTGACCAGGAGCCTTGATGCAAAATCAACTGGTGCTAACCTGGATCTCCACCAATATAGACATCTAATTAAGATTTCCAGGGCTGATTTGTACAGTACAGTCGATAAATCATTCCAGCCATCATCTGTCTCAGCCCTTTTTAGCTTGAAAGTAAGTCAGTTTTACGATTCCACGCAGAAAGACATCCTGATTTTAACATTAAATTAAAGAAAATATATGCAGCAGTGTTATGTTCTGATGCACATCCAATTTTTATCTAAGTGCCTCTTTTTAGAGAGTCTCAGGCCTCAAGCAACAGAAATAATAGCCTTGGGTCAAAGAAATGAAAAAAGGGAACATAGAAATGACTCAGACATGGCAAAAACAACTAGAAAGTCATGTAATCAGTTTAAGCAAACCAAAGCTGCTATCAGATTTAGAGCTCCCTTAACAGAAAGTGCATATTCGATACGATGTAACCTTTGACCTCAATGGTAACATTCTAAAATCCTACTATAATAGATTATAAACTCTCTGTAGCTTGTCGGATCAACGTTTTTCTTCTGGAAAGGAACCACGAGTGCTCTTCAGTTAATGAAATCTCTGTGTTATTTATTGATTTGTCTGAAGGTCTTTGTTCATGTCTATAAATGGGCCTATTTGATTTAGCGTAAACACCAGAGTGTACATTTTGTCCCGTGCTACAATCTCCCCCGAGTGATTTGTCTATAGTGGACATTTCCAAACGTCAAAAGCGCAAACTCAATGGATAGCTTGATCAATATGAACACAAAATGGGAATTGTATTTGCTCCAGTCTTAAGTGATTTATTGATTTGTCCACACATTTATCTCAAAGTGCACAAGATCCCCCACAACAGATGCACAGATAGAAATTTGCCGCTGTATGATGACATCAGGGTTCCACTTTCCTTCCTCAAATGGCCGCGGCTCCATAACACAACCACATTAGGGGGCCAGGTCTCTCTTCATAGACAATCCCCTCCGGGATGATTGCAGTAATGTAGCTTGAAATCTTCGTGCTACAGGTGCCATCACTTGCAGCCTGAGTACGCCTTACTTTTGAGTTTGTGAGCATTTTGGCATGTTTACTACCATCCTTGCAGAAGCTAACATTCCTAAGTCGGCGAAGAGCTTGCTCCCAGCCGGCCCACGTTTTGACAGCTTTCTAATATCCAAAGAAAACCTACTGAATATTTACTTAACTTGGGTTTACTCTGTGGCTGTAGATAAGTAGACTTGGAGTCTCTGGCCTGTGCTTAGATATTGACATGTGTGGAAGAGGGAAACTGCAGCCTGTGGTACCACCGCTGTTGGGTAGCATATCGAGCCAATTCCCATTAATGCACCGGCTGCATTAGCTACACGGAGCGCTACATGGAGCTCACTCTTGACAATGCAGGCATCTTCATCCCCTACTTTCTTACCCCGATTGTAACACAAAACAAGGCATGAGAAGTTTCATCTGGCATGTGGCTTGTAGATGACCAGGACACAAAGGCCGTGGTCAAGATGTGCACAGCTATGGCAGAAATAGAAATAGACTTCCAAGAAAGCTGGGGTTTTGAGCAAAACACTTGATTGGTTTGTTATAGAGACTCCCAGCTGTTATAGACTGCAAGTTTAGCATAAAACCACGGGCGTAACTCTATAACAGCGACAGGTAGATGAAATCTGCTGCTTCTAGACACAGGTTGCTTTTTTGTGTGACAGGCAGGCATGGTCTTCACATATGGCTTCACAAATCGGATTCAGCTACCCTGCATTCCATCGAAGAATAAATATAGATTTTCCTGTATCTCGAAGCCAGGAAAAAAAAAAACCTATAGTCCATTTCTTAAGTGGCCGCACTGCATTGGATTCAGCTCTTTCTCGTCAGATGACAGGGGTCATTACAGAAGGGGGGGCGGGGGGTTGGGGGGGCTGAAATGGATCTCCCCTCCCCCTGCTTCCTCTTGACCCTAACCGCCCCAGCGTAGCCCACCCTTCAATAACAGGCATGCAGAGCCCTCAGAATGCCTATTTTGAGGTCCTGTGATGCCATAGCAGGGTGAAAAAAACCACCTGCCTGCGATCCATGCTCCACTGTTGCTGTCTGGTGCCGTATCTTGGAAGGACAAGGCGTGGGGGCGAGTTTTCACTCAGCCACTTTGGAAGGTGCAGCCCCTGGGCCGAATGGCATGCCGTCTAACTCCAGCTGCCCCCGAGAATTGACTCCTCAGGAGGCGTTGCTTTCTACCTCAAAACAACTGTCCCCCACTGTACCGTAGCCTCTGGCTTGCTTGCTGGGTATATTATAGAATAATTACTCAAAGGTCTACTACCACAGGAAGCTTTGGACTAGAGCTAACCACCATAATTAGACGTGTGTAGATGGAATAAATCTGTTCTTGCAGGCCTGGCTATAATGTCATGGAAGTTTTGGCTGGCCCACCTTCCCAGCAGACAGGTCGCTTCAATCCATTTCTGGGATGAAAAATTTAAGGGGCTGCATTAAATTAGTAAATATCTAGCTAAATTATTTAATTATGTTTCTCAGCTCATGCTTTCGGTTTGCCCGGTTCATTCCTGGCCCGCCAAACTCTTTAATAAACTTCGATTGCGGTTTATAAGGTGCTGTAAAAAAACAGCGCTACTTGGACTTTCACATTGGCTGTGCTGATGTTGTATTTCTCATCTGTTATGCTGGTTTAATTGCAGGTGCGTTATAAATTCATATACTACACCCTTGGGCACATAGAAGCTCAATGAAATATTCTGTAACCCTTATGCTGAGGCCGACAATCAGGCAGCCATGAAAGCTATAATGAGGCATTTGAAGGTGTTCCATAACAGACCATAAAAAACCAGAATGATATATCAACATTATTGTTCATTACTGTCCTGTCGATAGAAATACTTGTCCTCCGCTTGTTTGCTGAGAAAAAAAAAACATACTTAGTATGTTCCCAAGCAATTATTTTTTAGCCAGTCAAAGTTGGACCATAACTAGCAATAGAATGTGTCAGTACATTTCTCATTTTTCAAAAAAGAATACCTTTAATACTTGCATAATGCATTTGCGGGCCATTTTCCTTAAACCTTTGGGGAAATTTATTTCCTTAATTTAAACTGGACTACATATGTAAAACATATTTCAAAATCAGAACCTTGTATGCAATGTTGACTTTAAGGGTCTTATTTTTACCTGTTGATTGAACAAGCTTAATGTATTCAGAAGGATTTTTGAAGTAGTTGGCATGTGCACATATTGTGGTCTCTGTCACTTTAAATCAAATATATGCACATTTATAACTTAAACTAGAAGTGTTGGGAACGTCAGTGCCCCTCACATGCTTGTAAATTTCAACATAGTCTAGCTCCAGTGATCTATTTCTATGTTAGTCAAATGTTTGACTATAGCAGTGCATGTCAGGACTGTGTGCACTCCGCTCTTTCGACGTCCTTTGGCTGATTGACAGGTTCCCCGATAAGAGCAACACAAAGAACTCTCACAATTTATTCTTGACATATGCTAGGATCTATTTTAATTTGTTATTTTTTATGTGCTCTGACACACTAATCAGAACATACCGGTTTCCTACATATTACGACACATTTTCCCCACGGCTATCTAAAGGAAAGTGGTTTAAATAAAGTCTGTAATTCATACAGAAGATTAGAAGCCAAAGCTTTAAGTCTGACTGAAAGTTGAGTTGATGTGGTATTCACTCATGAAACTTACATTACCTGTTAACCACACAACTCTACCTCAAACAATTTATAGCTACTAGCTTGATAACTGATAACAGCTCAATGATCATTCTCACACTGCAAAAACTTGTTTTAAATCTCTGTGGCTCTGCTTTATTCTCTGTGGGTAAAAGTAATGTAGGTGTAATGCTCCCTGGCCTACCTATCTCTTCCTAGTTATGGCTCTAACATGCCATGCCTATCACTCATTTACGCCTCTTGTTTTGCATCGCATTTTGTATCCTTGTGTGGAAATCACTCCCAGCTGCCCCTCGTTAGCCACTTGTTATTCTTTTGTACTTAAGTACCTGTTTGTCTAGTCTTCCCCAGTTTGGTCAATAACGTCTGTCCTCCTGTTGCCTGGGCCCTTCCCTGTGTTGAGCCTTCCTACTTTGGCCCCTCACGGTCCTCTTTTGTTTCCCTGCTATTGTGTTATTAAATAAAGCCCCTTTTTGTTTACCTGACAACTGCCCTCAAGTCCTTCGGCTTCTGTACACAGCACTGCGTACCTGTTAATAGCATATTGGGTTTTTGGTGTGGGATGATTCCAAAAAGAGGAGCTGATAAACATTCATTTTCTTGCGGTACCGTCGGATGGGTAACTTTTCCAAGTCTGAGATTTCTGGAAATTAATGCAGTTGACTGTAAACTCAGGATTATAAACATGGTGCTGATTCTACAGGAATGGATTTGTGGATTAAAAATAGCCATCGGTCAGACCTGAATGGAATAAGTTGCAGACCTTCGGAAATGAATTGAAAGCTCACTGTGGCGATTACGACATGTGAAGCCTACTATGGTTAGATTCTTGCACAAAGGCAGCAAAAAGCATTCGGATATTCAAAAATATCTAGGGTATGAATGACTGAATAGACAAATAAAAAAAAACTATATCTGCAGAATAAAGAATAATGTCCTTCATACTTTGCTTAAATTCAAATATTATGACCTATAAGTAAACACTGTAATTACTTGGCTGTTTGTTTTTACTGTAGTATTTTATCATATTACATGTGATAACAGTTGAACAGTTACCAGACAAGAGAACTGCCTGATCGAGGCAAGGCAACCACTTAAAGATATTCATATTTCTTTGTACCAAGAGCACCATATGGCAAGCACATTATTAAATCACAACATGGCGCATATGTGTCTGTTTGCAAAAAGCTAGTAGAGAGGGGACCTTTCCGTTATACCTTGCAGAGGGGTGCAGCTGCCAGTCTGGGCCGAGTCCTGGGAAAACCAGAGCTGAGACGCTTCAGATTACAAAGGCGATAGATCTTGATTTAAATGCAAGCTGCCGCGAAGATGGCGCAGGGCAGGCCAATTTATCTGGGAGCCTCAGAGCCGAGGGCCGATACTGCGGCTCAGGCAGCCAGTGGGTGACATTACGTGTGGTGGAGTCGGCGTGTGTTTTTAATATTGTGGTTTTGTGCTCTGAAGAGGATGTGGACCTGGCATTTTGGGTTGACGTCACAAGCGCCTGAACAGAGATAAAGATGTACTTTACCTTGAGGTAATAATTCGAATGCCATGCCTGGGACTCATCTCTGCTGTTGGGTTGCGTGCCACCCACCCTTGAGGTCTTTAGAGGCGTGGCTCCATTGAAGAAACCATTACCTTCGAGGTCCAATCAGTTGAGAGCATTGACATGAAAGACCCGCCTGAATCTGTGCATCTCTCAAATGAAGTAGGAGTGGATCTTTGACTCAGAAGACTAAACTGGCCCATGGTACTGACCCACACAGATGCTGAACACGGCACTACAGAGGACCACCATACTGCTAGGAATATGGCTGTCATTTCACACATTAAAAAGCATTATGCACCTAACATATATTCTGGGCAGGCTTAAATGCAGTTGCCTTGTTGGTGGAGCTGAATTCATATTTGTGCAATAAGTATTTCAAACACAACCCCCTGGCCTTCTGCTCCTTCTGCCCTCCTTGAGTAAGGGGTTTCGGCTGCAGCGGTGTGGAAACACTCGTGCGAATGTGTAGTACATTATCTGTGGCTTGGAGACCACTGGAGGGAATCATAGCCGGCTACTGGGATGAGCTTATCGATCCCTCATTAGGGCGTCATAAAATAGAAACTGAGCCGGAGCCGAACAGCTGACGCAAGATCTGTAGCGTCTCTGGACCCTTCCGTGCTCTTTGGATACATCGCGGTAGTACCATAGATGAGACCTAAAAACTTTGAAATGCAATAAAATTTTATTGCTTAATTAAAAGTCCACTAAAGGAACATAATAGTGTGGCGCGTGCCCATAAAACAGCTCTGAAATTGATGGATTTGGGGAAAAAGGGAGGTCCCGAGAAGGCACTGCTGCTTTCTGACCGAGAGGCCGCTTAGGGCGTGAGCAGGTTGTACATGGAATGCTCATTTTGTTAGCAAATTCAGAAGCCTTTGGGGACAAGCTAGGCACCGGGGTGGGGGGGGGGGGTTCTGACTGAAAAGACCCCTCTCAAGGAATGTGCACCAGCAGCATTTTTGCAATATAATGGGCAACTCGGAAACAGGGTATACAATGATTAAAAGCTGCCCCACTTTTTGACTGCTTCGTCAACAACCGGACACCAAAGAGGGTAATAGTGGCACACATACAGTTACTCTGTAGCATCACAGTGTAGGTTTACTTAATAAAAATCAAAGCCTGGGTGGCATACTGAATCAGAAATGCATTTCTTACTGGTACATCAAGCCTTTGTGTCCGTAGATCTCAAAGAGCCAGAGAAGAGGATTACTTTTATGATATTTATTCTGGGTTGAAAAGCAAAAATTTCAGAAAAGTATGCTTTATCCCTTAAAAATATTTATCTAACATTACAGCTGTTGACGTTTGATCTTTAAAACTCACCGATCCAGAATACACCATGAATACTGAGATTATGACCATAAGATTGTTATTCATACTTTATTATATTCTGCTTTGTTCCATGTACAGGAATTTCATGGACAAACCGGACCTAACAAGCGTAACATTTGAACATAAATTAAGGGAAAATGCGAAACAATGTATATTTGAAAAAAGGCAGCATAAGGAACAGCAAAGGTCACATTTCACATGATCCACTTGTGAAGAGGGGAAACTATGCTGGTTTCCAGAATACAGGAGAGACCAGCTGAGATTCACCAACCATGAGCTACTAACCTGTGTGAGGCTGAGGAACACTTAAGATGGGATAAGTATTAAATCCGTACTCACTGCCTTTACAATGCGGAGTCTGAGATGTGGCAGCTACTATACTTCGCCTCTTGCAGAGCGTGCCCCCAAACGGAGCAGTGAGACTCCGGGGAGATTATATGCTGCCATGCTCCTTTACGCGATTGTGGTGCCAATCAGTTTAATGCCTTTCAGGCACTGGAAATGACTCTGACATTTCACAGCCAGGCAGGTAATGTACTAATTAAGGAGATCTTCCGTGCCCCAAAGGTTGCAGATCCGATGCTGTGCTGTACCAAGGCTGAATTGCCTTGCTAAATATACACTCAGTGGCCAGATTATTAGGAACATCAACCACTTGCTAATGCAAAGCAGCCTGCTACCTCAAACAGAAGTCCAAGTGATCCAAGTAATTTCAGTAACACTTTACTTAGAGCTGTCGTCAATAATGCGTTATACATACGTTCATCATGCATTATAATGGGTGGTATAAGAATAAAAAAATGTACTACAGCATCTTCTACTGGCAGTCATAAGGCATTATGGTGTTGATCATGATGCTATATAAGCTCCAGTGATTAGTATTGGATTAGTATTAGTATCTAGTGCATTATAATGGTTGGTATGTGAATTAATGATGCTTTGTACTGCATTATAAAGGTATATATAGTGCATAAAACATTCATAATGCATAATAAACATGGATATAATGCCTTTTTATAAATAGCCATGTTTATAGTGCTTTATGAATGCATTATAATGTGCTAAGAATGTGTTCATAGATTGTTATAGACATGACATTTATAGAAAATGTGGTTCCAGGATCTGAAACAGCCATCTTGCTAACATCCAGGCAGGGGCATTTCTGTGGCTGTAAACACTTTGTCAATGAAGGAGGTCAGAGGAGAATGGCCAGAGACATTAAAGCTAACAGGAATGCCACATGCACACAAATAACAGCTCACTGCAGCGGCAGTGTGTAGGATGGCTTCTCTGAGCTCACAATCTAACCTTGAAGCAGTTCTGGAAGCAAAGGTGGGTCCTGACCAATACTAGTTAGGTGTACCGAATATAGTGGCCACTAATTGTTTATGTATATGTTTTATAAAATTTGTAAATTTTGTGCATGCATATTTTTCTCTTAAAATATCTAAACCAGGGGTCTCCAACTCCGGTCCTGGTGAGCTACTACCCAGGAGGTTTTCTGTCCTACCTGGCTTCTAATGAGCAACAGCTGTTCTCAGGTAAAT
>JAODKL010000038.1:17980203-18011921 GCA_026780765.1 Petrocephalus schoutedeni | reverse complement strand
GGAGGTTTTCTGTCCTACCTGGCTTCTAATGAGCAACAGCTGTTCTCAGGTAAATCCCAGGAACAGGTGTGGCTCATTAGAAGCCAGGTAAGACAGAAAATCTCCTGGGTAGTAGCTCACCAGGACCGGAGTTGGAGACCCCTGATCTAAACAGATTTGACTATCACTCGTATAAATGGATGCATCCCTTACGTTGCTTGCGTTGTTGGATGAAGTATCTGAGGCTAGTATGTAATACAAGGCTTGCAGTATTAATTTCATCACAAGCAAATCTTGCTTGCCCAGGTTGCTGTTTGAAGAGCGTGATATTAAAACACATTCATCTTCAGCTCATTTTTTTTTTCTTCCGCACCTAGGAGGTACTTTGATCTAAGCCCAGGCCACCTAAATCCATATGCATGAGACATGTTCACATCTCCACTCATTGGCATGGCTGCCAAAGTGAAGGGGGGGGGGCAGAGATGGAACAATGACTACCGAGGCCAGAAGCATACCACACTCATTGTAAATCCCCGCCCACCTGCCAGCTGCACTGTCAGCTGTCTTCTGACCTGAGGTCATCGCCGATGGCCCTTACATGCTCACAAAGGTCAGTGTGTTAAAATGCTGGAAAAACACATATATGTGCATGTGTGGGAGTCAGGCCTGGGTGGGAAGGCTAATGGGGTTCATGGTCCCGAGGAGAGAGCGAACAGGCGTGACAGGGCCTTCAGACCGTGCCGGTATTCACCAAAGACCAACTCCTCCACCCTTCTGCCACTGTCAAGGCTCATAAGTGGTGTGTAAAGGCACAACATGCACTTATAGAGCAGCAAGCATAGCGATCTATTGTGGTAATTCACAACAAACCGTACTAATGCTCCATGCCCTCTGCGGGCCAGCATCCTGCATCTTTTTTGAACAATTCTATGTAAAGGAGGGGGTGCCACCTTTCTACCAATGGAAAGGCCTCTCGGTGGGGAGCCATGCAAAGGCACAACATGCATTATATACAATAGCGAACGCAGCCATCTATTGCGGTAATACAGTACAAACTGCACTAATGCGCTGTGCCCTCTGTGCACGAGCGTCCCGCCGTCTTTTTTCTTCTTCAACAATTTCACATCGGATCGCTTAATGACTGCCGCAGAATGTTCTCTGAGAGTCGACGGGGACTTCCTGCCACACTAATGCAACGCGAGGCCATTTACAGGAGCGAGCTCGAGCCGAAGCCTCCATGCAATCATTTGATGCCAAAAGGAAAATCGGAGTCCAATTTGTGTTGCCGGTGTATCTCGCGTTTTATCTCGGGTTACAGTTATCATCTGCAGCTTTTAGACATTGCAGGAGTGGCGCAGTCGCGCGGCGAGATTACACACTCGGCGATACGCCGAGAATTGTCTCGGGCTCTGACGTTGGGCCGACTCATTCAGGAATGTCACGGCAAACAGTTTGCGAACCTGCGCTGACTGCTTCTCAATTAAAAATGGCTTGGGAGCTCACAAAAGTCCCACTGCTGTCATTCCCCCCCCCCCCAGCTCTCGCACAGGAGAGCCTCAGCACGCACACCGGTGATTTATAAGACGGGACACATCCCCTGACATTAAAATGCATAAGGTCAGACTTTAAAATGATTCAAACTTGTGTAACATGGGGGGAAAAAAAATGCATGACTTTTTTTTTATATTGGGGTTGAAATGTGTCTTGTTGGATAGGAGGCTGCCGGAAGGTTATTACAAGTCCTTGACAATGAAAAATATTTTTCCCCCGTAAAAGTATTGCATCTTATTAATTTCCCTTAAGCAGCATAAAATGTATGTTGAAGAAACGGCGGACCTGAGCTCTTCTGATGAGTTTTCCACATGTCCTTGGACATGTAAGGACACATTTCAAGAGCCGGATCCCGACACTCATGTGGGACTGACTTGCGCAAAGTTGTCTCAAGGATAAAAGCAAGGCTAAGCCAGTACCTGAAGTAAAGCAAGGTATTTTTTTTTCCAAACTGCAGTGCGTATGGGAGTTTACTCATCAGTGATTGTTTTTTTTTTGCCGCATCTGTTAAGGGCCAGGCAGGGCTTCCTGTGCTCCAGGATTTTTTTATTTATCCATTTAATATCATCTTTCAGAACATTCTTGTACCTCCTTATCTGCCCTCCATTATTTCTTCGGGCAGAAGCCTGTTAAATTAGCGCAATAAAGAAATAAATAATAACAATAATGGGAGAATGCTATAATTATCCATCCATTTCCAAGCGGCTTATCTTGATCAGGGTCACAGCGGGGGAGGGGGTGGAGCATGGAGCACTAGGCCGGAGACCCCTGCTGCAGGGGAGGCCAGTCCTTAAAACCCCATTCAGATATACACAATGGACCATTTGGAGATTTCACTTACTTGCATATCTTTGGTCTGCAGGGTGACACTGAGGCATCCTAAATTAAATCACTGCATATACAGAGAGGAAGTGTGAGGCGGCTGGGCTACTCACTGGACCAGTGTGCCACCGCACTACAATTATCTATCTATCCATCCATCCATCCATCCATCCATCCATCCATCCATCTTCTAACCACTTATCCTGGTCTGGGGTGCATGGGGGTCTGGAGTCTTTTCCAGGCAGCACAGTCAACAAGAATGCGGTACACCCTGGATGGGATGGCAATCCATGACAGGGGCACATACACAGACATATTGTAATACAAATTTCACCATTTAAAATAAATGAGGACAGCTTATATGCATAATATTTATAATACAAAGAAACATGCATATACAGTATATATATATAGATATAGACAGTCCTCATTTTTGCTCCCTCCCAGCCTCCAACACACCTGTACCCGGTATTCTGTGTTCTTGATTGTTTGGTTTGCTCTTGATTGTTTGGTTTGTTACTGACTGTTTGGTTCAGGTGTGCTGGGATGCCAGGAGGGAGCAAAAATACAGACTCTCTGGGGTTGTGACCGGGTTGTGAAATACTTGCATAAGTATATTTTGTTCACATGAATGGGTCTTTGTGTATATAAAAAGGTGCATTATATGCACATATATATGCACATATTTAACATTTTGTGGGGAATTTACAGATTCTCTCTGAAAGGTCGCACCTTGCCTTTTCATTCATCTCCCTCGCGGCTCGAAAATTTTGTCAACACTGCCTGGGAAATTTGTTTTGAAAATCGCCAGAGAATTGATTGCTCGGAAGTCAATAATGCCCATTATGTTTTCATTGGAAAATGACTGTTTGTGTAGCTGAAATATCTGAATCGTCAGGTGTGTCTCTCTCTCTCTCTTTTTCTCCCCTCTGCTTCCTAATGCACCGCTATGCGCTGTTGGTGTGGTTACAACAAAGCACTTGACACGCGGCGCTCGCACCTGCGCCGTTCCCCCACTACCGAGAGAGGAGTAGATCCATCGCGGGCGGCGGGTTCGGAGTCTCTGCAGCCCCGTTCCTCAGGAAACCATTTTCGCTGCGGAGCCGTGCTGTTTTTTTCCATTACAGAGATAATGAAAAGGTAGAAAGTACCAGAAACATCATATTCCTGCCGCAGGTAACCGTTCCGTTCCATGCAGTCTCCCCCTGGTAACGACTGCTATTGCTTCGTCCCACTTAATTGCCACTTTAGAGTAATGAACCATTAAGTACGGTCCCCATTAGGGTCCGGGTGGCTGGAACTCCCCACGCTGGAGACATCCAGTCGGAGATGAGTGTTGCTGAGATGCGTGTCCTGGTCAGGCAGGAGGCTGAGACATTTCCAGTTTTATCTTTTTATCTTTCAGCCCGAGGGTGCACTCTGCGATAGAGGTAGTGGCTTTCCCATCGTCTCGGTAATCACAGTACAGAGAGTGACACCTTGATATGTGTGCCTGCAAAATGGCCAGCAGGATGGTTTAGGTGGATATACAAAAAAAAAAAAAAAAAATCAAAACAGAAGAAAAATCCATTCATTCATTTTTCACAATGAGGCTGGACTCTCAGGCAGGACAGGACCTAGGACAGGGGACACCTTGGACGGGGCGTCAATCCATCTCAGGATGGGCGCACGCAATTGCACTCCACTGGCAATTCAGAGGCACCAATTTATCTAGTTGCATGTCCTTGGGCCGAGGTAGAAACGGGAGGACTTGGAGGAAACGGGAACAACACAGAAAGATCATTCATGCCCCGCACACACACTTCGCTGGGGGGGTGGGAACTGAATCCCTAGCAGTGAAGTTGGAGTGCTAACCTCTGAACCCGATGAAGCTCGCTTACCAGCAGAATTCTTTCACTGTTATGCCCACACACTGCAAGCCGTAGACGCGCCGAGATACGTTATTACCTTCCTCCAGATTCGAACTTTTTGAAACCCAATCATACGTTATTGGTAGGGACCACTGGAGTTTGCTGGTAGGTGAGGCAATCATACTCTCTGGATTTTACCTCACTTTTCACCCATTAGGCAACATAAGTGCTTCGCTTTTCTTGCATTAATTTCACACTTGTGCCGGAGTGATTACTCGAGCCTGTGCTATTTCAAGTTACTTCACTTTGCCTCGTTCACACTGTTAGAAGAGAGAATGTCGAAACCTTGATTCCAAGCCTCAAGGACGCTCTGGTCATGCCAGCAGCCTCTGGAAGCACAGTGCGAAACTTTGTATTATTCTAAAGATGTTTTTGAAAAGTATACGCTTCCAGGACTTGAGAAATGACCAGGACCGTGGTGGAGGGACCATGTATTTTTCCCAAGCATCACTTCCATGAGTGTATGTTCTTTTCTTTGCGAGATTTATTTCTTACACCTGTGTAGCCCACGGCTTAATCAAGATCAGAAGTTCTGGGCCGCTCTGAGCCCGGTTGTTCTCAGAAAGCACTTTGCGTACTTTAGTCTGCCATACTTTTATATTAATGATTAAGTCTAGGTTCATACTTCTGGTTTTGTAGCTCCACCCAGTACCTGCATGTGGGGGGAATGAACGTGGGGGTGCGTGCTAGCTAGGCTTTTATCGGAATATATTGAAGCAGCATTGCTTTTTAAAACACCGTATACTGTGTAATGTTTGGACTGTATGACAACATTAAAAATTAGATACTGCTAAACCTGACTGCTGGGGCAGGATGTTTGGGTGCGTGCAGTAAAATTTGAGGGGGGAGGGGGTGACGGCTTCAAGATGCAGTGGTAAATCTTTTTGCTGGGCAATTTTACCATGGCTAAATACTGAAAATACTAAAAGTGTCATTTGCTCTTGTCAGGGACACTCCCAGAACTTCTGCGATGTCTTTTATTTTGAATGATTCTACAGATACTAGCTACATTTTTCATTATGCACCTGCACACACTATTGCGAAAGACGTGTAGCGGGCCGAATTGTACTCACTGCTGCTGCTGGTAAAAGGGGCGGTCAAATGAAGTGAGTGGGCCGTAGCCGGTACTTTGAGGAACCCCGCTTTAGGCCATGCATTTCTGTAGGAGCCCGGGGGAGAATTAAACATGGACTAGCTGTTTGTCACCTTTCATTTGTTTTTAAATGAATCATGCGAAAAACTCCTGACCCTCTTGCTAGGGAAGGCACGGGAGCAGGCATCTGGTGGGAATGCCCGAAAGTCGGCAGCAGAGGTCCTAGGCATTGGCGGACTCCACGAGTGGCACATGAGCTGTCCCGCTTTCAGCACGTCCTGCAGCTCTGGGTCCCCTGTCCTCCTTTTAGGTATCACGTGGCTGTCACCACGCCAAAGCACGTGTTACCCCCCCCCCCCCACCCGCGCCCCTGTGATTTACAACACCCCCGGGACACGCCATTGTCAATCAGCAGTGGCGTTAGGAGGACGGGCGCAGGCAGGGGGAGCCCGCTTCTTCCTGAGGGCAGGAGGGAAAGGTCTTCAGTTCATTTTGTAAAAGCTGTCTAGTTCCATTGGGGTAAATAATAATGACGTGCCGTCCCACACAGCGGCTTATCGACAGGGAAACAAAAAAGAGAAACTGAACAAGTGCAATTGTCAAGATCACCCCCCCCCCTCTCCCAAAGAAAGAAAAAAAACACACAGAAATCAATGCCCGTTTGACACCAGAGCCCTTTAGCTATGAATCCTGTACAAAATGCTAATCTCCAATGTCAGTAAATCTGCTTTCAAGAAATATTAAAGTTGTATTGGTTTCAGATGACATTTATGGTTTGTTGGGAGTTTCTTTCGCTTTAATGTGGCATGTCTTTGATACGACTTGTGTGGCCATGGTTTGAGCCCCTTGGTTACTCCAGCACATTATTTCCATAACGTCATATCCATGTATGGTCCAGCTGAGCCGGGATCTTATCCAGGACTCAAGGCAGAGGACAGAGTACAGCCTGAGTGGGGTGCGGTTCATCAAAGGACAAACACAGTCACAAACAAAGTTTTCCTACCTTTGCCCATTAGCCTTTACAACAAGTCACCCTATAGTGGGCAGCACAACCAACTGTCTGAATGGACCAGAACCATTTAGGTACATTGCACATTCACAGAACATTCATTCTTTAACTGTACTACCAGTAGGGCAGTAGTGGTCTGATGGTTTGGGAAGTGGACTTATGATTGTAGCCGGTAGCTGGTTTGAATCCCCAACCAGCAAGGTACCACTGAGGTACCTCCCCGAGCACTGCTGAATTAGCTGGCCACTGCTATGTCACAATGTCACATATGGGTTAAATGGGCAAGACCCATTGCCCATTGCACTGTGGTGTGTAAACAATGACAATTAATCACCTCACCTATGCAATGTAATTTATTTCTGAGCTGTTACATGTAATTCTGTGCAATCATTTCTATTACATTTTTTGCAATTACTGTTGACTGTTATTATTTATCGTTACTGTCTATTAATGTCTAAATGTCCTAAATGTATTTTTTGCTGTCTGAATGTCTGTGCTACTGTAAACCTAATAATAAATAAATATATAATAATAAATATATAGTTTCTATGTATATCTGGGGGTGAGAACTGAACCCACACCTCTGTATGTGGGAGTTGTCTCAGTAATTCAAACAACTTCGCCTTCGGATGCAGAAGTGTATGCCACCCTGTGTAATTCAGGTAAACAAATGTGCATACTTCTTATATTAATCAGCAAAATTGTCTCACTCCTAGCCAAGGCTTTTAGTCTGTGTAGCAGTACGAGCTTTCACTTGATTTATGGCTGCAGTTCGTCAATCAAAAATAAATATCAGTGATTCTTCAATGTATCCAAGGCTAGGTCAACATATGGAGACTGCATGGACAATGTGGGACCTCCGAGCGTACATTCCACTCAGTATAATCATGTCATTGACCCACGTCGACAGAGACATGCTTTGCAGCTGTGGCGGCGTATATTAATATAGTATACTTGTAAATCATTCCCTGGTCTCAGTCTTTGGGAGGGCTCAGCGGGGTAGAGAAGTTGAAAACACAGACTTATACTGCCTTATACGCCTACTGACTCTTGTTTGAATGGGCTTTCACACATATCAAACTCACTATTGACAGGAATGAGATTTCATGTTATTCAATGCTCAAGTACAATGGCAAAACTTACTAGATCCCTCCATCTTTTAACTGGTTATTAGGGTTGCAGAAGCACCTGCATCCTATGGTGTATAGGAAGGAGACTGCAGCACACCCTGGATGGGATGTCAGTGTGTCATAGGGCACACAAACCAACACAATAACCCTCGACGGGAAATGTGGAGATGCCAATCAGCCTAAATGTGTACAGTATCATTAAAGGAAACCAGACCGAAAACTCCACACACAACGACGGGGCTACCCACTGAAAGTGCGCCACGGCTTATTCACTAGACATATAGACTATATCTGCAGACATGTATTTGTCCAAGGAGAAGTGTGGATCAGAGAGTAGGACCCACCAGTGTCTCAAGGGCCTGGCGGTGGAATCGCTCTGCCGACGACAGGATTTGACCCAGCACATCAAGGGCTCATGATCCTAACACAGAGAGCCACACACTACCCGCAAATATATATAAAAAATGCATGTGCGTGATGACTCATTGCGGACTACAATGTTGAAGCAGCTTGAACATCTGCCTTAGCTCTTAAAACAATCCCAAATAATAACATTTTTTTTAAACCATTATTTATCATTTTTATATCAACATGGAAACTGCCATCCAACTGTCATAAACAAAGACCTTCGATGTTGATTGCAGGCTAGAAACAGGGCTGCCAAGCAGCGCAGATTAAGCTGGTCTGGCCACCTACCTTAAAGTTTTGTCCTGGCAGATGTGTCGATAAGCAAATGCATTTTTACAATGAGGCTATCCTGGGGGGAGGGAGGGGGAAGGGCACAGGCCAACATTCAGGCTGAACATGAAACCAGTTCAACGCAGAACCAGTAAAATTTGATGCTTAACATCTTGCTTAATTGCAATATTTAATTATGTGTTGTTTTTTATGATAATAGGCCATTTTAGGCTGTGCAATCATTTGGAATATAAGAGCCCAAAACAGAGCCTTACCATATCCCGATTTGTTTTCCAACATTTGGAGAACTCATCAAGACTGGCCACTACCAAGACAGGCCTAGATACTGGTTGACCAGTTGTACATGTGGCAGAGCACATGGACTGCATATTAGGCGACTGTAGGATTGCGGTGTTTGCTTTCTCATAATACCTTAAGCTAAATAAAGGTGATAATTTCACACTGAAATAGCTAATTTAAAACTAACATCCATTCCCATTGAGATTATTAACATCTGTTTCTGATGTTGCACTAATACCACCAAAATAGCAAATATATATTTTAAAAGAGACTATTGCTGTCAGCTCCTGATGTTGCCTGCTAGTGGAGGTACTGCCTCCGTTCCTGAAGTTTGCATTATGTCATGTGTAAGCCAGGTGTGGAGATCATGCAATTCCTGGCCCCACAGTGGAGGTCGGCCAGTGTTCTGCAGCCAGGTCTTGTTTTCAGATTCCATGATTGACCATGCAATCCATCGCAGTCACCGGACTTTGTATTTCCTTTGGTTTGCCAGGCAAACTGCAAGCCTCATTAACTCAAGACTCTGGACGGCCCCTCCCAGTGGCCACGCCCCTGCTTTTTATATACATAATTATATGTTGATAATGATCATATACACATACATATGTATTTATGTATATGTGAGATTGGTATTTATTATTACTATGCTTTTAGCATTCTGTGTTCTCACACATTTGTTGTCAAGTACTGACGGTTCTGCTGCAAAACGGACGGGTTCTGGGAGCTGCTGTAAATTGGGTTTCTTGTCCAAATCATACAGCGACACACACAAGCATACACGTAGGGTAAGTCTCAGTAACGAGGACACAAAGATCATGTGGTCTAGGAAAGACTGGTCTTTCGAACTTACCTTCCGAACTCTGGGTACAATGAATCATGGGACTGGTGTCGTTCTTGTAGATGCCACAATAAATCCTTAATACATAGGGTGGGGCAAGAATGACAATAGATCTTTACCATCCTCTATACTTCTGTTCTTGAGTATTGGCACTAGTCTTTGACAATGGAAGATGACATGAAACAGGTACACATGAACACAAGCACAAGTATGCATATTGAGAAACACCTGTACATTATACAGGAACCTGATCTGGAAGGAATGGATCGGGTAGGGTGTACAGATCAGGTAGTGACACTGCCTTCCTCGCAACAATTAAGTGCTAACTATACACCTAGTGTCTTGAAATATGGAGGCACCAGCATGTAACTGGCAGGGCAGTATGTTTAAATAGAAATTTAAACTGCATGACCGCAAAGTATATTCAGAGTTGTATGAAGGTCAGGAGATCTGATTTTAATTTTAGTCCCCAGTAGAAGCAGAGATAAGATGGATTTTGAGACAGTATTTTTTGTCCTCAGATTTTATTTTTATAAACTCCTGGCGTTGCCTGCAACGAAAACCACCTTTCTGGCATTTATCAAATGATTGTGGCTATGTCCCAAGTAAGAGATTTTTTTTTAATAACAGGAGTTGCTGTGTGAGTGCACCCAACAGTGCCTTCAGGGGGTCACTTAGTGACAGAAAAATCCAGAAAATCCTGCAGCATGTCAAAAACACTTGTATCTTTACATTTCCCCAAGGTGTCAGGCTTTGTCATCAGAACTCTGACTCTTGGCTACTAGTGTAAAAGAGATTTCATGCTCCCATTCCATTTTTCTTCTGTTGCGGGCCATTACTCACGCATGAAAAGACCCACAATGCTAATTTTTCATGCCTACAACTGGCTACTTAACATTACTTCTCATCACAGTCTCTTAGCCTCATAGAACCCTTGAGCAAAGCTGACCATCTCCAACCACACCCTCAAAGAGCCATCCAGAAAGGCTCACTGTCTCCAACCACACCCTCAAAGCACCAACCAGACAGGCTGACTGTCTCCAACCATACTCTCAAAGAATCAACCAGCAAAGCTGATCATCTCCAGCCATACCCTCGAAGAGCAAACCATAAAGGCTGACCATTTCCGAACATCCCCTCAAAGAACCAATACGGAGGATTATTGACACTTATGAATGTAATGATATATCATAAATTACAAATCGCGGTACAGAGGTATGATGATTCAAATCCTGGAAAAAACATGGACTAGCTCAAATTATGAACAGATTTTTGTCTAGCTGTAATTGCATTGTTTACACAGCAGAAGGCGCAATAACTGCCTCCCTACCAGCAACCAACCAATGCAAACTACAGAAATAACACTATGGAATGGTAAGCATAGCTAGTGGTCATATAGAAATTAAGGATGGCCTATCCTCTTTAAGGAAAGTTCAGGAAACATTTTAGTTTCCTTATGTTGACAAATGACAAAGGAGACAATGTAACAGGAAAAAAAAAACTAACTGCAAATATTGCTAGACAATGTTGACTTACAATACTGCCAACTCTATGAATATGTTTCGATAAATGGGATATCTTAGTTGATAGGGTACTATATTTTATCCAACTAAATGATTATTGTTAGTTATTAAGAAAATGAAAAAAGTACAATATATATTTTTTAGTTTAACAAAAGCAATGTTTAAATTGGTAAAGAATGGAATAATAAATCCATTCTGGGTAATAACATTTTCTTCATTTAATTTTTTTTTCAATATTGTGAATTGAATCATGAATTGGGCAAATTGATACATGCCTTTTGCCAACTCCATTTAAGTAACAGCCATGTGCAAGCATGCTGTGTCTGTGTGCACATGTGGGCATGGTTTGAGTGTGAAATTGTGGATCACTTTGCTAGTGGATACAAAATAACAGAAAGCAAGATTTATCACTTTTTGCAATCAATATTGGCATATAAGTAAGGAATTGGTCAATAATGCTCATTTTAATATGCATAAGAGTATTATTTACGCTTTTAATGAACTGGTGAAAATGTGAACGTTTTTACAGTTTTTTTTTCTGATAAATCTCTAATTTACAAAATGATAACAGAAAAACATAAAAATTAAACAGGTTTGCTCTGAAAGTCATATCACGGCATTTATTTTAATGTTATGAATGGCTTTGAAACAGCCCTTATATTGCAATCAAAAACCACCTATCTTTAGCCAATTTTTTCAAAACATCATCTACACACATTAACCTGACAGAAAATGAAATTGACCACACTGCTGCACATTACTTACAGAAACAGAAATAAATGAGTATGTTTTTTCAAATTACATGTTTTTAAATGGATTTTATTACCATGTCTTGCCACCAAGTAAAGCTTTAAAAATTGAAAAATCTATGTTAAATTAGGCAATTTGATGATCGCCTGATCCATATAATTCTATTAATCAGCATGTCCTTAATGAATTTAAAACATTACTGTTCCTCTTCCACATGTTTATTTGAAGAGAGAGCTCAATAATTAATACTTAAGAACCGCCAAGTAAAAAAAAACCTCACAGTTATACCTTATGCTGCCTCTTAGGTGTATCTCATACAATTTTTAATTTTTTTTTCCCAGATGAAAAAACACTATGACAAGCAATTCAGTAGTTGTCCTTTCACTGGTGCAGCCCTACCAGTGGCTTGGGTCATTTTAATAATTGCAGCGGCATTATGGGACAGCGGGTGTAACCGGCTATCCGCAGCTATTCACCGCTTGCCTGACACTTGGCTATTTTGCCTCCTGCGGGAGGGAATGCGGCCGTCTATTCTTAGCTTGGACAGGTGGGAGTTGACGTGTCTTTCTTTGTACAAGTCATGGCCCACTAAATGCTCTCAACTAATCAAGAGGGGAGCCTGTTGTGAAAGTGATTAGAGCTGGGCTGCCCAAGCGCACACCACTAAGGCCAGGCTCAGGAATACATTTTAATTAGCACCTGATTGACACTTGAAACACCAGGTGAGTTGACTTACTATCCAAATAATTA
This sequence comes from Petrocephalus schoutedeni, assembly GCA_026780765.1. Lineage (NCBI taxonomy): Eukaryota > Metazoa > Chordata > Actinopteri > Osteoglossiformes > Mormyridae > Petrocephalus > Petrocephalus schoutedeni. The sequence goes on along the minus strand of JAODKL010000038.1, from coordinate 17,999,588 downwards.
TTTTAGTGTACCAATTAAAGGGCTGAGGGCTGAGTGTAAAAGCCTGCTAAAACCGGAGCTCTCGAGGACCAAGGTTGTTCAGCTCTGTTTGGGAGCCTGGACATCTGAGGTTCTGGCCCGTGTTTGTTCTACTAGAATGACTGTTGAGGGATGCTCTGGCTGTCCTGCTTTACAGCAGCAGCAGATGGCAAATGGACCTGGCCAAAGCGTTTTAAATCCCAGGACATGCACTACTGTTATACCTTTATACAGCATATTATTTCAGATACTCTTTATCCCCAGTCTTTATATCAGAATCAGAATTGTTTATTCATCACCATATACTTTATATATAAGAAATTCACTGAAGGGTGTTGTATAGAACAATGAGGGACAATCAATACACGAATGGTAACACTTTCTATGAATACCTTGTCTATAGGAATCCATGAACACATTCAGAACAGATTATAATGCATTCAAAAATGCATTATAAACACATTATTTATAAACATTGTACATATTTATAAAAAGGCATAAGGCATTATAGCTATGTTTATTATGCATTATGAATCCTTATCTATAATGCACTATAGCTACCTTCATAATGCAATTCTTAATGTTTATACCAACTATTATAATGCGTTATGAATATCTAAAGTGCATTTTGCATGAGAGCTTTCTTGGGGCTTACAGTATGAAGTATTATAATTAACACTATAATGCCTCATGGCTGTCAATACAGGATGCTTTAAAGCTTTTATAATTCGTATTCTGACCATTATAATGCATTAGGAATATATCTATAGTGTATTATAATGACAGCTTAAAGTGTTGCCACAATGATGTACATAAATTTATGTACATAATTTTATTTATATAAAACAAATAAGTAAAATATTTTATTTTCAGCAGTTCCAAAATTAGTATTCTACCCTCGTACAGTAGCTTTCAGCATCTGAGCTTTTGTTCTAAGACACACAAACACAGAAGAGAGGGATCCTTCTACAGTAAATGTTTTTTTTCTTTTTCGAACAGTGTAACTGTTAAAATCCCATTCATTTTATCGAATGCCCAGATTAACATTTCATTAGGCTGGAATATTAAAAAAAAATGTCTTGGACCCAATGATTTTGTCAAGCCTCGTGAAGAAAGCAAACCAAATAAATAGAAATTTTTATTATAATAACAATTTGCCCTCTGCAATTGGGAGGTTTTAATGAAAACGCATCATGCTTTGTGTCATGTCTGGTTTTACCTGTGAGCTATCTCTTATTTCTTTTGCATTTGGTGATCACAAACCATTGTTGTTTAAGTAGAAAATTGACACAATTATTCTATCTTTGGCAAAAGACTGATATACATCAATCAGCATTAACATTAAAACCACCTGCCTATTATTGTGTAAGTCCCCCTTGTGCTGCTAAAACAGCTCTGAATATCAAGGCATGGGCTTCACAGGACCCGTGAAGGTCTCCTGTGGAATCTGGCACCAAAATGCTAGCAGTAGATCTAGGAGGCATTACCCTGTTAAAACCGGCCACTGCCATTGGGGAATACCATGAAGGAATACCAAAGCCATGAAGGGGTGCATGTGGTCAGAGTTGCTGGTACATAGCAAAGTAACATCCATATGAATGCCAGGACCCAAGGTTTCCCAGCAGAACATTGCCCAGAGCATCACACCACTGACTCGCCTTCTTCCCATAATACATCCTGGTGCCATCTCTTCCCCAGGTGAACAACGTGCACCCACATGGCCGTCCACATGATGCAACAGAAAACATGACTCGTCAGACCAGGCCACCTTCTTCCATTGTTCCATAGTCCAGTTTTGATACTGTAGTATCCATTGTAGGTGTTATTGGCGGTGGACAGGGGTCGGCATGGGCACCATGTGTGGTCTGCGGCTTCACAGCCCCATAACCAGCAAGCTGTGATGCGTTGTGTGCTTTGACACCTGTCTATCATAGCCAGTATTGACTTTTTTAGCAATTTGTGCTACTGTAGGTCTCCTGTGGGATGAGATCTGACCGGCTAACCTTGGCTCCCCAAGGACATCAATGAGCCTTGGGCATCCATGACCACGCCATTTCACTGGTTGGCCGTCCTTGGACAACTTTTTTTAGGTACTGACACCTGCTGTTATGGATATGTTCTGACCCAGTCTTCTAGCCTTGTAGACCCTTATGCTTGCCCATTTTCCCTGCTTCCAGCACATCAACGTCTACTTGTTTATTTATGTCATGTAATCAGAGAGCACGTTGGTAGCACTTGCACCTCCAAAGTTTGGGATTCGTGTTATCCCTGTGTCACATGAGTACCCCAGTTTCCTATCATCCAATTAAGATCTTAAATGTTTTTATTGGTATACACCAGTGTTTTTCTATCCAATCCTCAGGCACTCCAAGAGAGTCCGAATACCTATATCAGGTATTCCATGTTCTTTATTATTTGCTTTCTTCTTGATTGTTTGCTTTCTTCTTGATTGGTTCAGGTGTGCTGCAAGCTGGGAGGAAGCAAAAATGTGGACTGTCTGGGTGTCCTTGTGGACAGCGTTGAGAGACACTGGTATTCACCTTAAATGCTAGTAAGAAAGGTAGACATACACAAAGGGATCAGTCTAAAGGGCTTGAATCGCAGGCAAGAAATTGAAAAAGAAGTTCAGTTGCCTTCGATTCAAGGCCTTTAGATTATCATGTCCTGGACGCCTGAGAACCTACACAGACAAAGAGATCAGTCCTTTGCCTATGCTTCCAGTAATCTCAGAGGCCAATTTTTTCACAGCTCTGTATCTGGGCAGTGAGTGGGAGCTGGCTTTTTTTTCAGCTCTTACACTGGTCACGTCTGAATTTCATCAGTCCGTGCGTGCTTCTCCTCAAACATCTCCGGAGTCCTGAATTAGAAGTCCAGTATTCAGTCGCAATTAACTTATTTAAAAAGGTCTTGTACTCATCTGAGACAATTGCAAAAGCTAAAGTATGGAAGTGGGAAAATCTGTTAATGTTTCCTATCGCTTAACTTGTTTTTTTGGTTTTTATACTCAGATAAAACCAACAGCACGGAATTACCAAGTATATCGGCATAATGGCAACATTTTACAAAAACATAAGGCTGAAGAATTCTGGGATAAAAATGTCATACTACTATGTCCGTTAACAGTAATGTTAACATTAAACCCTGCAGCTAGCTCAGTAACCCTATTGATCAATTGTCTGTGTTCTGAAGATACTTATTTATTTAGCTATTTATGCACATGCCATGCCCATATCTGATCAGCCAATCATGCCCACCGTAACAGGCAGGCCCCCACAGTCGCATTCCCCAGAGAACTAACAGTTGCAATTCATCACCTGTAATTAGACTCTGAATAGAAACTCAGCATTTGCCTTGAGAACTCGCTAAGTATTGAGTGCCTGAACATTAAAGAGTCCTTCTGTATATGATGTGTGTTTCTGACCACCTGAACTTACGATTATTGCCTTGAAAGTTTCAAGCACGTTCTTTTCTGACTTTGGTTTGAGATTCTGAATTAAATATCCACACCGTCTGCACTTGGATCCACTCTGTCTTATCATTACAGCACAACAATTAAAGACACATCATATGGGCTGGCCAGTGGCTAAACATGAAGATCTGTAAAGGGAAAAGAAGTGTGGTGTTGCGTGTGCAGTTACGACTTTGGTTTAGTGACCAGGAGATGTTCTGCAACAGTACCTTTGCAAAAAAAAAAAAAAAAAATTGTTCCGCAAAATACCTGGTTCTACTTTTGAACTAAAAACCAGAGCATTACAGTAATATAATAATTATGCCATTTGATATGTTTGATTTTGATGTTCATTCACATAGAATAAACACACAATAAGATTTTGCCAGTTACATAACGTTAGGATGCTTATTAAACTGCCTATTTACTCTTAAAACCTATTTTTTTCCAGAGAAAATTAGACACCTTGAAACACTCTGGCTTAGTAATTAATGTGAGATTTTGAAGTTAGGGAGGTGTTAATCCCTTCCTCACAGGAAAGAAGTGAAAAAATTAGCCAGTAGCACCTGTTTCTTGTATTGGAGGAAAAGGAAAAAAAAATCAGTAATGAAACCTAAACCTTTCTCCCTTTAATTGGTTATAATTCTGTTTGAAATCTTCATATAATTTTAAAATGAAACATTAAATCTTTAATTACTCAAAAAAAAAACACTTGTCAATTTTGGTGTGAATCTAATAAATCAGGTCTACAAAGTTAGGTTTTAATTTGTACAGCTTTGTCGCTTTGCTTTAAATAAGGGGACAGTAATCCTGACAATTTATGAATATATAATTTCCCCCACTTACTGCTATTGTGGGTAAAAGAAATGGTTTGTCTGTCAGAGCTAAGTAAATTGGAAAATGTGACTCCTACCAGCTAGTTTACTGAATGTCTAGGGTTGTTTGGATCAGATGCTAGAGGATTTATAACGAATGTCTGAACAGTAACTGAAGACGTCCACTCAGGTTATTAAGTTCAGTATCTGAACACTGCCACCCAATGGTTGGGAGGCTAACTGTGAATCTTCATTATGGAAGAGGGAATCATAAAGTAAAGACTTTTCCTTTTCTCCCTGGAACAATGTCTAACAGTAACCATGCCGGTGTCAAATTCCTGACGGCCAGTGGTGCTGTGTTGGCACATAGCATCAGACTTCATGTCTTCCATGACTCAATATACAACAATTTGTACATGGCCCCCCACCAGGAACTGCTGGAGTGGGCTATAATGACAGCCCAACATGGCCAACCAGATCTTTCGCTTGGGTGCGGGGGGGAGGAGTCATCCAGCAAGATACTCAAGATAAAACAAAAAGTTAATAGACACCTAATAGCTTCTTGACCTGGAGCTCAACCAGTCTTGAATGCAGCCCCACCCACACACACACAAAATTTCTCCTCGCTTCAGCTCTGTTTCTCCCACGCATTCTGAGCTGAATCAGAGCTCACACACACACACACACATACATACACACAAGCAGTTACAGGCCTACATAGGAAGAATACATTCCGTATGGTAAAAGCACAGCAGAATGCTGCCCACTGCTCCTTATACATAGCCTCTAACCCCCCCCCTACACAACCTCCCTCCCTCCTGCAGTCATCCTTTACAAGCTCCCCCCATTACACCTTCATTTACTTTGCAGCAGCAGCCCATTAATGCGGAGAGCCGTGTCAAGCCAGGAGCCCCGTTCACGCGTGTGGCATTCTCTTTACCCGGCAACCCTTCGTGCTCACTCGTTCTCTTTCAAGCGGCCTTCCCGTCCGTCCTCTCCTCCGGCAGCTGACAGCGGAATTTTAAAGCGTGCGGCACATCAGGTCCCCTGCTGCACGGACACTATCCCCCTTCATTAATCATATTACTACCTGGTGGGGTCGATTCCCCTTAATTAACGTCTTCTGCCGCGTGAAGCGACTCGCCGCCTTTTTTTTCCGCGCGAGTGCCGGAGAAGTCTGACGGGCAGCGCGTGCGGAAAGACCGCCTGTAAACCGCTGATTGAACGATCGATTAATTGCAAGGAATGATGGGAGGGGGTGGATTTGCACTACCGCCTCGTACCTCCGTGGCCGTAGGCCTGATTGCGGCCTGTGTGAGCGTTTGCCGTATGCCCGCTCTCCCTTTGTTGTTGTCGTTCCACAGCCATGCTGTGCTGGCAAATTGGAGCCGCTAAATTGCCCTTAGCATGTGGTCGTGTGAGTGGCCTGCCATGGGCTGGTGTCCCATCTTGGGTGTGCCCAGAGTGGGAGAGCCACTCTTGAGAATGAATAAAAATCAGGCAGCCGGGGTAAAAAAATCAGTGGGGGCGACTGTGCGCGAGGTGTGTTTGTACATACAAAAGAGGCTTTCGTTTGTTGTCCACCAGTTCATGGGTTTTTTATTCCCACCCAACAGAGCTGAGGAATGAAAGCAGATGCCTCAGCCACGGCGCCAGGTAGCTACCTACTGCAGATGACTTCGGGTGCCACGAGAGGCTGGAGGAGAAAAGAACCGTCGAGTGATTCGATATTTGAGGGTTATTGTCATTGCCCCACTGGAGGGGAAGCCCAAATTCTGGAGGGATGCTGAGCTGCATGAGGGGAGAGGTTTTTTTGTTTGACGTTCACGGTTAAATTTTTATACATGGGGGCTGTGTGAGCCTCTCCCCTGCGTGGAATCCCCCCCTTTTTGGAGCCGTCAACGAAGGAGTTGCTTCAGCGGGGCTCGCAAGCACACATTGTTATCTCTGTGGTAGCCGTTTCTGGGTACCGGAGGCGGGGCCTCGGCCTCTCCTCTGGGTTTTTGGGTCCAGGCTTGAATTTGCTTTGTTTCGGTACCGCAGCTTTCCTTCATTACGGTGGGTGATAAGGAAACAGGGAGCGAAAGCCGGCATCTCTAACCTGCGCGTCGTACTGGGAACTAAAAATAATTCCCATTTTCGTCAAGTTGAATTTGGAGACCTCGTTTGGTGGTGGGGGATCTTATTTACTAGTGTTTGAGGTGTATGGGTCGGCGAAAGGGACAAACGGAATGTAAAGGTCGAACAATATGCATAAATAAAAAAACGAATTTGGTTCATATGAAACAATACAAGCACATCACAGAATCATAAGTAAACACATATACGGCAAATATATGGAGGCATACAGACTGATCGAGCCGTGTGATATTTCTATTTAAATGGACGTGCTGAAATCCTGTGTGAAGAACCCAAGTCAACGCTTGAAATATGACTTTCAAAGTCTTTCATAATTAACACGGCCTTGACGGCTGGGGGAAAAAAAATAAAGACTAAAAAAAGCAGAATCAAAATCAAATCCATTAAAGTGAGGATTGGCACCCCCAGAGAGATATTATAGTGTATTACCCTGGGCAATGTCACCATCAATGTCACCATAAAAATAAACTTTTTCGTCCGCACTAATTACGGTACTCATTTGCTAATAGTAGTTATATTATACATTTTGCAATTATGTTTTGATATTTTAGAATAACCCATACTGACCTTAAAATGAGTAAACAGACATATATATATAGATATTAGCTAACTAAAGTACAGCAGCCACTCAATCCCAGCATGCACTGGGATACATACTCGGTGGAAGTAAACTCTCAGCAGGACGTAAGCAGCAACTGGATTGTGTCAGAGTAGTGGTGATGTATCGGGAAGGCAAGAGAATAAGTTGTCGAGTGAGCCGGGTAGGGGGTGGAGGGATGCAACAGGTGCATATTCTTACTTTCGTGGGGGGGTTTCGGTGCCCTTAAAGATCCCCCACTATTCCAACATTGTAGATGTTTAATTCTGAAAGTAACACTGAATGCTGAATTGTTACGTATCCCCCTTTCCTTGTTCTAACAACAGCAATTGGTCATGAACTATTTTAGTGAGAAAAAGACGCTTGGAAATGCGATGGCTGAGTCATACCATAGTTCACTGTCAAGCACAGCCGTTTTGCTTCTAGAACACACTGCGACACTGTGTACTGTGTAATTAAAGCCTGGAATTTGTGGGGAAAGATACGGACAGAGAATGCTGACAAATGCTAAAATACTAAAGCATACTTGCAAAATACCTGCATAGTTATACTTACTGATTTATCAGATAAATCATTCTCGGTCTGCGCAGTAAATCCCATCCTGTTAGCTGTCTCATCTCAATCCTCCAAATCTCAGTGTAACTAGGTTTATAAAATACTAACATCTGGATTAGAACTGTAACATATAAAGGGAATTTATTTTTGTAGCATAAATGTGCTTTTATCCAAAATAGTTCAGGTAAAACAAGTCTTTACATGACAACAGGACCTGGATCTCATCGCTGCAGCCGCAAGAAACTACGATAAGTGGCAGAAAGGAAAAAAAAAACAGTGAAATACATTAGAGCGTAATGTATGCTCAGTTTTATTCAACAGGCCGAATCCATTGTCTCGCCACTCACAGAAAGATCATAATATCGCAGTATGGCCTGAGATGTCCATGAGAGACAGCCATTCAAATGAAAACAAAAGACGCAAGGACGCAATTCAATATCCAATCTCTCTCACTACAGAACAGATTTGCCTGTTCATACAACAGGATAGAACAATCTATAGCAATAATAGGCAAAATTAACCTTGCCTAACATTTTCCCCTTCACCTGCTATTGGAGTCTTTCTTGCCTCCCTTATCTTGGCACAATACACAATCTACAGGGCTTGATTTAGAGGATATAGCACCAATTGATATGTGAGAGTGAAGCTTTCTTCCCCTGCCTAATTAGTTCCCGGGCAGATCTCCAGATATCAAGGATTACTGTGTCAGCCTGCCTGCTTGTTAGCTGGCCCACTATTGAGAAATGATCCGCGACCTGTCTCATTTGTATGTCACTATGGACACAAGAAGCTTGGTTCGGAAATAAACAGGGGGTGGGATTACAACTGATGATTTTGTAGGTGAACAGGCATGAATGAAGCCATTTCTGGGGGCGTGGTTGGGAGCAACCAGGACATAAGTTTAATAACATGGCCCAAGGATCAAGTAACACGCCCCTGATTGGTAACACAGTGGACGGCCATCTGTATTTTACTAGGAGGGGTATTACAAATGCCACTTTCTGTAATGCTACTATAAACCAAGAACAGGTTTGGCCCCACATTACAAGAAACTGTCATTGCATGGGACAGAGTGACTGTGACAGGGTGGAAACATTGTTTAGCATCTCACCGGACTGCGAATTTGAAAGTAAATAAGACGCTAATGGAATCATATTTCATGCAGAGCAATCCACTCAGCCGCGGCAATAATATGCAAAGAGGCATTGTGATTGCGAGCACATAAACCTGACAAAGGGAAAACCATAGCGACTAGAGGGCACGTCGGAATAAGGGTAAGCATGCAGCCTATAATTTCAATCAATCATATTGATAAAAGTTGTTCCAAAAAAAAGCCCGATTATCCGAGACAGACTAATAGTCCACTCTCCGCTCGCATGCAATGGTCCGGTTGGAGATTGCGGCGGCGCAACGATCGGGCGGCTCAGCATCGGATCCCTTTCCGCAGCGGCGATTAACGGCCGGAGTAAAAGCGGCCGATCGGTGGCTCACTTGCTGGTAGGGGGGCGAATCGCCCTGACGTTGCACCTGCGCACAGGCGGCGCAAGCCCTCCCCACGGCGTTAATCACTCAGCGCCTCATTACAGTGATCAGGTTCCTGCTACCTACTGCAAGCGTGCCGGAAACCGACTATAAAATGTTTAAAAGTGCAAGTTTTGCGTAATACTTAAATTTCATAAAAATACATAAGCCCTTGGAAAATTGAGTGAAATATGTCTTTTAAATGTGTAGTCCTTAGATCTGACAACATAATTTTAAAAGCGTGTTATTAATATCGTCTCATGGACGAAAACAATGGGTGCGTTCGACTTGTTGCAGTCGCTTACAGCGCCGGCTTAAAGCGATGCATTCTGGTCTTTTTTTCAGCTTTTGGCCAATCAGAAATAACCAGAATGAGCAGAATGCATCCGAACGCACCCAAAAATAATAAGGACCGTATCATCAGCACTATCGTCATAAATTGATAATACCACCTTTTCTATTGTTTATTCGGAAGAAATCGCCACAAAGGTGTAGCACTCAATAGGGGCTAGGAATAATTAATATATACATACAGCTAATTAATATATTGGGGGATTGCATGGTAGATCCTACGGAGGCCCTAAGGGGTCAGCGTGGGAAAATATTTTTTTAATAGTTCTGTGTTCCCTCGCAATACTTTTGCGTTCCCTTGCAATAGTCGGCAGTTTATTCGTTCCTAAGTCCGTTCCACCTTAAATAGGCATAATGCGTATCTGCCATATTTACAGCAATGTATGTGGTCAACATCAAAACATCATTCAGAACTTTAATACCATCTTATAGAGCACGTACTAAATCCAGGGGATATTTAACTGTAGAATTTTAAAAAGAATCCCCTCTCAAATCTGTATTTTTCACATTAAGTCCCATTGAAAATCAATGTGTGATCTGCCATATTTGGAGCAATTTATCTGTTCAACATCAAAACGTCCGTTCAAAGCCCTGGCACCGTCCGATAGAGAAACCTTAGCACTTACTACGTGTTGATCTTGACCATATAAATTGCTGTGAATATGGCAGATCAGGCATTATGCCTGTTTAATGTGGAACGTATTTTGAGAATAAGAAACTGGCCAGTAAGAAACCAACTTCAGCCTCGTAAACTATTGCGAGGGAATGAAAAACTATATAACTATATTTTCCCACCCTGACTTCTCTTAGGGGCTCCGTAAGATCTTGCTGCTTTATAGTTCAGCATTTTTGGAAGATGAGGACAGGACCCCATGCCATTCAGTGAACTGAAGCTCTGGTGTTTTGAATTATGCATAGGGGGAATCAGTGCCTCCTTGCCAATCAAACACTGCTTCCGATGGAAACCTAACTCCCCTGCTCAGGTTCTGGCCAAGCCAAACATTGCTTAGGCACCTACGACTGGCAGGCGAGAATAACTGCACGGTCTGGCCGGGGATGATTATACTGAAGCAACATGGCAACTGAATGCGCCTCACAGGGGAAGCGTCTTTCAAACCGGCACATGTAATGCGATTAATATTCATATTCGTGTAAAAGGGGGGGAATAAAAAGACGTTAGCATCTGTCTCCGACACCTTACCGACCGTTTTGGTATTTTAGTGCCAACAACACGCAAAGTCTATCCGCTTGCAGCTTACTGTGCCGCAGATAAACTTTATCCGAAGTGATCTGATTTTGTTAGTCACGTCTGCGAGGGTTGCGCACTTTCCCTGAAGTGACAGATTGAGGTTGTTTGGGCTGTCTGAGATATCGACAAGGACAGCCAGAAACCGTTTACTGTCTGTAAACATCTTGCACAGTGATCTTCTCTTTTTAGAAATTATGCCGGCACCTTTGCCGAGCGGAAGCACGTGTTTGCACCGTCGCCAGTCCGTGTGCTACGGACTAACTTTACCTGTCTCTGAACTGCACACACACCATCTCATACTCAGTGTTCATATTATGTATTTATTGCACATTATTTGCATCTGTGACTTCAATCGCATTTGCAGCCGATTTGCAGTCTCTTCTGGAGTTTATATATTTCTTTAGTTTTGTATCTTATATCCATGTCTAGATTTTACGGTCTAATGAATTTCTGTGTCTTATGTTTGTGTCTTAGATATCTGATTTCTGGTTTTTGCGCTCTGACCAATGAGGAACGGTATTCCGTCTCAGTTGATTTCTTTCCCCTTTTCATTGCATAATATCTGTAAATGTATCTGCAGCATGTCTTTGTCTTAAATTATGCGGCACAGGTACTGTACTAGAGTCATATTCTATGAGACGATTTCACTGAAAGTGGTTGATACATGTCACTAGTTTACGGCGCACCTTTTCTCTGGAAAACATGAACAAAAAATGCGGTCTTGAGAGAACGTCTTAGAAAGAGTTTATTAATTCATAAATATAATTATACTCTTCCTTTTTCAATGCATGGTTAGATGGCACATGAACGCCAAAGCACTTTAAATACCCTGATCTTTACAACTGTCTTCACAGCTTAGTTTACATAAGCATGTTTTGTATGATCAAGGCCCACATAATGAGGTAATGATTCCGGATCAAAAGCATCATGATCGAGATTTCCCCGGTAGCTCTATCCCAGCTTCTTAACATGCAAATGTGTACTCATTTACTCAGCAGGTTCACAACATCAGTCCAATCAGAGATCGTTTCCCGCAGTCGCCGTGGCTCTTTGTTGGGGTTAATCCTTCAATTGAACTGCATTATTAAAGCAACAGATGTGCATTTAGAATCAGTCACTGCCAATTAGGGTGTCAGGCTTTGTCAATGAAAAATAACGATTTTACAGCAAATTAACACAACCAAAAACAATTTGTTCCACCAAACAAAGTCTTCCTAGTTTATTTATAGTAGTACACTTTCTCTTGCTCCACACACACACACACACGCATATTTATATATATGCAGTATATAGAGTATTAGATCGATGGTATTCATAGGCTTGGTTTTATTGGGGTAGTACTGTGAAAATTCATTGTAGAGTCTTAAAGCACTTATGTAAGTCACTCTGGCTAAGGGCGTCTGCCAAATGCTATAAATGTAAATGTAATGGTATACACAGTACATATACAGTATACACAGTCCTTGTATTCATATCATTATGGAGACTCTCCACTCATTTCTATGGGCATAACCCTAATCCCAACTATGACAACCTTAACTCCAGCCCAGCCCTAATCTTAACCATAAGTAACCAAAGGAAATAAAAGACTTTTGGCATTTTTAGTTTTTTGATTGCTTTCACAGATGTTTATAAAATTAAGTCTGAATTAGCGATGACTGAAAAAAATGACCTTTTTTGAGGAATTGCCACTCTTGTGAGGTCCATTGGTCCTCATAAGTTTAGCAAAACCTGTACTCATACACACACACTTAGAGATATGATGCACATGTTATATAATTCAGTAATATATCAATATTTGTATTCTAAGAATTTAGAGTTACAGTGTAGGACATTGCAGTGTTATATGAATAAACAATCATTAGTGACACAGTTGTATCATAACCCCATGCAACACCAGTTTTCCAAATCCTGTAAATAAAATGCAAATAGCAGTGAAAGCTCTCTGACTTATTAGCTGGAAAGCCAGCAAATTAGCGACACAGGAAATCCGGCTGCGGATTCAAGGTGAAACACAAGGAAGGCTGATTTGGACTTAAGCGCTAATAAACATGAGAGGACGATCATTATTTCGTCACAAAGGAGACTGGGTGTTTTTCATAATTGCATCAGTGTTAACAAATCACAGAGATAAGATTTTAAAAATGGCTCTGCGGAGGCTTCCTTTGGAGCCGCGAGGCCCCATGAGCTTTTCTGTCTCCTCTTGCCTTTGTGAGATTTATTTTTGTCAGACAAAACTTTAGACGCCTTTTGAATATACGCAGGGTTCCCCCTTTGTCACGGCGGCTGGCTGCGCTTCCATATCTGCGAACTCACAAGAAGCCACATCTGATATTTAAATCCATTTACCTGTTCTTGCTTCTAGGTAATGCTTTGCCGGTGCAGTCAAACCCACCCCCAGGAACCCTTATTAGCATATCAAAAATATATAGAAATAAATGAACAAAATAAATAAATAACTTGCAAAGACTTACAAAAGGGGGGGGGGGGGCGACAACATATTGATAGCGCCTTTTTTGTGGCAAGAAATATTTTGACAAAAATCCCGCTGATGTATTTTATACCTGAAAAGTTTGACAGCTTTACATGTGGTAAAAGACCGAAGTAGCATGAAAAACCTACAGGCACGGACATATACGCGCTAACGCTTGCACGCGACGTTCGCCATCAACAGTCACGTTGTATAGCTATGCTGTGTCTCATCCAGCCAATTAATTGGGCAGCTACTGCATTTATCCTTCAGATTTGAAACAGCAGCTCGACATATCAATACAGTATAATGAAAAGACTTCAGACCTCCAGCTTAATTACTTTGGTGATGACTGGCGCAAAAAATTGATCGAAAGAAGGGCGAGCATTTTTGCTAGATTGTCTGCTGTCTTAGAGTCAAATGGAGGGATGGTACACAAAGTAATCAAATGCCTTGAGATTAATTAGATTTAGCGTTTAAGATTGTGGAGTTTTTTAACGGCATAATGGACTGCTGGGAGCCCAGTACCACGACTCAACTCAATAATTGAGGAAAGACATGGAAATGTATAATTAATCCATATGACTTTCATGTAGTTACAGGTCTAAAAACCCCACGTGATGCTGCTGTTCTTCTAAATATGCACTTAACTCTCCAGTCAATTTGGAAGCATGAGACCCCATTTGCATGCTGTTGAAGTGATTTGGTATCGGCAAAGTCCTGGACTAGGCGCCACAGAATCTCAGATGGCACACAAACCGATGGAGGTCTGTCTATTACCCTGCAATTTAAGAGGAAAAAAAACTGCTCAATAACTGCCAGTGCAATTGAGGAAAACTATGAAAAAAACAGATCTTGTACAATCTAGGAACAATAAAAGCCTTCTGAAATCAGACTGAAAGAGAAATGATAGCCTTCTACCCTTAAACCATCAATAATAGTCTTTTTTTCTTATTTTTCTTGTTTCTGCTAGTAATGGGACCCTACCTTTTGACGTCCGGTTTGTTTGCATCGCACGTCATGGAGTGTGGTAGTTTTTCACATGGGGATAACCTCCAGGGGAAGACGGAGGTGACCCGCAAGGTCAGAGCTAGACGCAAACACGCCCCATCCAGTCACAGGACCTGCCAGGACCTCCGCGATTAATGAATTCAGCGTTGGCTCTGTCACAGAAGACTAAATGTCTCTTTGGATTCACCGCCATTGATACCACAAACAAAGCTTCATTTCCAACAGAGCTCACATTTACATATTTTACTTTTAGTTACAATTACTCAAGGGAAGGCCCAAGAATAAATGAATCCTTTTTCAAATGGACCAGACTCTTGTGGAACACTGAGAAAAGACAATCTCTGTTTAGACAGGCGCACATTTAGAGGCAATTAATTGTATCTGTTGACTAGAGCATTGGGGTTTCTCGAAACAATACTTACATTCCCTCCCCTTTTCTGTTTTGATGTGGGTTAAATTAGCTTGACTACACAGAATGTATAATCATAGCTTTTCATATTATTATTATTCTTTTTTTGTGTGCTTTTCCCCCGTTCTTTGTCACTTATTACTTCATTAGTTCTAATTGCCTAAATGCACAGAGTCTTCAGACTGAGAATTAAGTTCCAGCAAGATCAAAACAAGGTGATGTCGTAGGCCGTGCTGTTTTTGTTCCCGGACGAATCCTCTAGCTATTTAGATGTTTCATTATAAGTGGGCCTGCTCTGTGCGCTGCAGTCCCGTTTGGATGGTAGTCTGTCTGGTGTGACCACCACCCTCGTTTCCGCTTTCTGAGGAAAGCCCGCAATACGGTACTGCCGCCCCAGCGCAGGAAATGTGAAAGTAGCCTACTGATGGATATTCATAGTTCATTGTATTTCATTCCAAGCGGAGGAAAGATTTTTTTTTTTACGATCTGCCTCTCTCCTTCTTCCACAAAAATAGAGGATGATTATCTGAAAATATTGGCACCGTGCTGTTCCGATGCCCCCCCCCCCCCTCCCTCCCCAAGGCGCATGGAGAGTGTTTCTGCCTACAGCAATGTTTTATTAAAAAACTGCAGTCCTTCCCCAAGCCTTAGGTTCTGCTCCTTCTTTTTTATTCTCCCGATCTCCACCCCCACCACACCACACCCCCCATCTACAGTACCTGTGAAGACAAGAAGACTCAGTGGTGCCTCGAGGAAGTTGTTAACTTTCATTTTCACACACGCGCTATGGCAGTATTAATTATTTAAAACCGACGTATGAAGGATGGGAATATATTTTTTTGCGTAAACGTAGCCATTTCTAAAGATTAAGTTATCATTCTCCTTTTCCCAAATGGAATGGAATGTGAAAGTGCCTTAAAGAGCTCCATACGGAAATTTTAAAAGCCGGAAGCGGAGTGGGCCACCTATTCATTAGACGCCTGAAGCTACACAATGTCATCTTTGATTCGTTTCTCGGTAACAACTTCATTTGTGAGCAGCTAGGACCGGCCACCAGCTGGAGTGGGAGACTTCAAATGAATCAGAGGCAGAAAAAAAATACCACGACTGATGACTGTCTCATAAACCAAGGTTCAAGTGATTTATCTCATTAATGATGCAGGTGGCTTGATGGGTAATAGTGGGGTTTGTTATCCTTTAAATCAAATTTTTCTCTTTCAAGTAAAGGACATTCTGTCTCAACCTCGTTGATACTTCAGATTAATTTCTCCTTTCCGGGTTTAACCCCTATTGATTTACAGCAGTTTTATTTTTTTTCCGGAGAGAAACTGAATTTGGTCTTCGCAGAGTTATGGGGAAGTGTTTGCTGGATTCCCAGGCAGGTCCCCGAGGCTCCAGCGACCTTTCCCACTGACCCATTGGTCTGGAAGTGCCAGCCCCTCCTGTGGCTATGCAAGGCCAAATAGCGTAAAAGTGCCCGATAACCTCCAGGGTCTCAACGTAACAGATGCTGTCCTGCAAGGAGCTTCGCTCAGACTGCAGGTGGCAGCAGGTTTCCTGCTGGTAACTCAGTAGGTATGTTTCTGAGCTTGCCAATTAGATCAGTGCTAACACTGTACTTGAAGGGGCACAAATAATATGGTATTATGCTCTTACTTATGTATTAATTAATCATAGACTAAGTCTTAATTATATACTGAACTCATGATCGTTCATCTCTAATGAATCTTTGACCTCAAGTATCTACTATATTTGTTCATGAATTCTACCTCAGTAGTAACTGAGTTACTAATAAGTAATTGTGCTCCTGCAGTGTTACCAGATCAGTGATATTAATTGTACATTGCTGTTGAATAAAATAGAGATGTTTTATTAATCCCTGTGGGGAGATACTCTTTTCACCTACCCCATGTTGCTCTTCATGAGACACAAAGACACTTATGCAGGTGAGCACAAGCTTGGGGGTCACAGATCAGGGTCAGCCAGTGTGTAGCACCCCTGGAGCTGGGGGTTAAGGGCCTTTGCTCAGGGGCCCACCCACATGCGATTCTTCTGCTAAGGCCAAGGCTTGAAGCAGCCACCTTCTGATCACAGGCACAGAGGCTTAGCCCACTGAATCACTCTCAGTACATATTAGTCACATGACAGATGGCAGCCAATCAAAATTAGATGTGTGTGGCTCTGTGTGTTAGGCCACTGTCCCTGTGATCAGAACATTGCTGGCTAAAATGCTAGGAAAGGCAAAGTGATTTTCCCATCGGACCCTTCAGTAAGATCCTTAACCCCAAATTGTTCCAGGGACTGTCGGACCCTGCCCTCTCTCGAAAAAAAATAAAAGTATGTTACTTTGGATAAAAGCATCTGCTAAAGAAATTAAATGTAAAATTGATTGTGCGATAAAAGATCAAGCTGTTCATGGGTAAGCCTTTTAGCCATGCTCAATAATTTCCTGGATGTACGTATGCAGGCACAGTGCCGATGTCGCGCTGAATTTAAGGATGGATGAGTCGCAGTCAGAGAACACTCAGCGTGCTGTGAGATGCGGAACATGCATTGGGTGAAACTAAAGTGGGAGGTGCCTTTTCTCCAGTTAAGTGACAGGCTGGGAGTTTCCTTTAGTCTTAGTAACACCGGGGGCTCTTCAGTGATTGGACAGCAGCCATGGAATATGTTAATTTGTCCGTGAGCCTCTAGGGCTGTTTGTTTGCTCGTGTTCTTTTTCCGTTTCTTTTCTCTGGCATCGGCTTGCATTGTCTGTTCCTAGTTAATCTTTATAATCCTCCAGCCACTCCTGAGGAGTTATGGAATCCGATATTAGACAGGACATTTAATTAAAATGATAATTAAAGATGATCTAATAATCAGCACACACACCTGCTACTCAACTTGCAAAAAAAAAACATTAAATTAGTCAGTGGAGGTTTTAGGTTTACATGTGTTAAGTACCCCTTCATTCTTAATGGGTTTATATGCCATATGTTTTACGTGTCGGAGGGAAATTATATTTTCTTTTCCATCCTCTATGCTTTGCACCTTTGTATCTCAGCATTTTTGCAATTCCTCTGCAAACAAACACAATATTATATCTTGTTTATGTATTGCAATTCTGCAGCTGGGCATTTGAGATAGTAGAAGATGTAGATTGTGGAAGATGCTATATGTGGCAATTGTCCCCTTTAACTGATATGCAATGCGGGAATATGCTGACGTACTATTACTTTAATCTCTAAACTATTTCAGCCATATTTGCATAATTAATTGGGATTAAATATATCTGTTTATTTTGATCCCAAGAAACTCAGTACATATCAACCTCCCACGTATGAATAGTGAATGAAGTACTAGCAATTTCAGTCAAACAACTTGACAACCTAAACCTCATGATATCTGAGATGTCAACGGAGAGCATGAACTTCAATGCTTTTGTCGGCGTGATGAGGTGTAACCAGAAGAGCCAAAGAACGAGACATCCGCGTTCCGCCAAGAGTGTTTTTCCCAATTTTGAAAAATCACATCGCAATTATGCAATTAATGCATGCGATGTAGACCTAATTTGTCTCGCACGATAGTACAACAACCCCAAGTGGATGTGTTCTTTCTCTCCTAAATTTTAATTGTTCATCACAAAACAATAACGCTATTCTGCAGTACACAGAGTAACCACCAGACACAGCCCAGGCAGGTGGTGTGAAAGATTTTGATATGGATGTCAATTAACAAAAGGAACGGAAGAGCCAGCTAATGCACTCCTTGGGGCATGGGGGTGGAACACCTGTTATCCCTTTAACAAATAAATTATTTTAGGAAATATGGTCCTAATAGTTCCCAAGAATTTAAATGGATAATTTACTATGGTTTAGGGGCCAAATGGATGTTTAATTAGCTCAAAATTAAAGTTTGGCTAGGAAGCATTGTAGCTGTCGCTGTAGTCGGCCTCCCCTGACTCTTGGTTGTGATGCTGTAATTACACAGCAAGGAAGAGGGGCAGAAGTGAAAATATTACTTTGTTTGATGAGTTTTCCCCACCTGGGGAGGGCTTCCTGCTGCATCGCTTGTGAACTTTAATCCTGCTTCCACAGAAAGGCATTCTCTGGTCATAAACTCTGGCCTAGAGTTTCGAAGAAGACTATAAATGCATCACTACAAAGAAAGGAGAAAAAAACTGTGAAAAATGTTTCATTGCGAAAGTTAGCAGGTGCCACAGTTGCTAAGGGACTGAACTTGCGACCCAAAGATTGATGGCTTAAATACAAGGATGATCACTCCTGTTTTGCCCTTCAGCAAGATTATTAGCCTAAATTTTCCAGTAATTATCTGGCTGCATAAATAGAATTAGGATAAAACCATTAATGTTATGGACAACTCTGGATATAAGCATTTGTTAATAATCTCACGGAGCTTATAATGAACCATCTTTGGAGGCATTTCCCAAAAATTTTAAGACATTTTAAGGGAAGGAAAAGCGAATTTTCCAACCCTGCGGCCCTTAGCATTATTGTGTTCTGTCAGACAGATTTGACCTACCTTTCACATCACAAGCTGTAAAACAAGAGAATGATTGACAGCATACTGTAATCACCCCCACAACGGACATCAAAAACCACCCTTCTCCCATGATCCCAATCTCTCCCATTGCTATAATGTACACTCACCGGCCACTTTATTAGGCAAACCTGTCCAACTGCTCTTTGACGCAAATTACTGATCAGCCAATCACATGGTGTCAACTCAATGCTTTTAGGCATGTTGACATGGTCAAGACGAACCGCTGCAGTTCAAACCGAGCTTCAGAATGGGGAAG
>JAODKL010000038.1:17947861-17960929 GCA_026780765.1 Petrocephalus schoutedeni | reverse complement strand
AATGCACATGGGGTCACAAGCCCTGGGACTGGTGTGACCAACATGGTAACCGGGGGACAGAACAAACTAGAAAATATCAATTTAAACATATCAAGGCTGAGGAACAGGTGGTGCCAATCAAAGTGAATAACCCTGTGCACCTAACTTCCTCCCAGGATTGGGGGGGGAGGAGCACCAGTAACATCACTACTGGCTCAGTTAATGACATGAAATAACGTCAATAATGTTCAAGCCTAACCAACAATCGCAATCCACTGCATATCACTGTTCAATTGTGCAGAATACAGTTGATTTATCTATTATATATATTTTTTAAAAGGTGTACGTCCACGGACGTACACGAAGTCATGTTGCCACTTAGTCACCCCGAATAAAAATATTCCCCTTTAGTGAATAAAAACAGCAACAAAAATGTAGAAAAACACGACAGCAACAATTCAAAGCGAACATTCGGTCGCATATACTGTACGTTTTTAATGCTGCAATTTTGCTGCATTAAATTAATCAGAAGAATGGAGAGAAAATGAAATACGCCCCCCCCCCCCCCCCCCTCGCCAGCGGGGGTATGGCTGTAGCGGCGACGTGAATCAGCTCTGTTTCTGCACGCGAGCAGCTGGAGTAGCGCTAGCCTGACATATCATCCGTAACGCGGCAGCTAGATCCGAGCACGGGATCCACAAGCGGGAGGACAGCCAATCCCACGTCTGCTGCTGCGCTGTGTCGCGTCTGTATCTCTGCATGCCCCCCCCCACACACATCCAGGCAGCTCCTACATCTCCATCTCCACTTGGCTGACCAAGCTAAGCTACACCCCTCCTCCCCTCAGGATTTCACACGTGGCCGGCGCCTTGTACCCATTTGGCGCCCCAGTGTTTTGTGTTGGGTACTGTCCGCCACTCTGGGCCCCGTCACCTGCCTGGAAATTTTTTTTTCGGCCTCTAACAATAATGTTTGTCTCTACTTTTGACTTTTTTTTCTGCAGGTCTTTCATTATATTTCAGTGAAAGGCTCTGATGTATGATGGAGGGTCCCTGAGTGCCTGCTAATGGACCTGAAAAGAGGGCCTGTTCGGGGGTGATTCTAGGATTTTTTTTAAGGATGTGTGGGGGGCGGCGGGGAGCATAAGAGGGCATATGGTTCATATTGAGGGGCCACCCTTATCATTAGCCTATGATATGATTTGAATCAGTGACAGGGGAGGGGGCCCTCTGTGAGCCAATCAGCTTTCAGCTGGGACCAGTGTCCCTATATATACCCCTATGCTTGCCTGACACCCTAACCAAGGCTCTATGATATGCCACAGTATTAAAAATAAAATAACCTGACACCATGAACTCCTGGATGCATATTCAATCATTCTCCTCTGTGCTCGTGGCTACAAATGTTTTGTTTATAAAAAAAAAGTCAGATGTCAAAGATGAAAAAAGGATGCCTATTCGTCTCAGGCCGACAGGGCGATTCATTTGTCTCCAGGCATTTATATTTACACAATTTGTTAAGGGCTTTATGAATCTCAAAGGTAACTGGAAACGGCGTTGGGCATCGATTCCTAATCTCTCTCTGTGCCGATGTGTGTGATGTTTTATAGCATGTCAAAGTCGCAACCGCAAATGCTCCATCACTGTCATATTTAAACAATGGCCAGCTATTGTGATGTGGGAAAATAAATACAAGTACTTGATGGGGAAGAAAAAAAGCCATTCGTTCCTGACTCGTGGATACAGAGGTTCTTCTTGCCCTGAGACCCCAAGAACAAGCATGTCAGACAGCACTGTTACATCACTGCATTTAGGAACATCGATGGGAGACTTAAACCACTCAGGCTGGGCTAGGGATGTGTACGGGGGCGGGGCCACAGGGACACTGGGCCCAGCTGAATACTGATTGGCCCCCAGCGTGCCCACTCCGCTGTCACTCACTGACTTAAACCATATCATTGGCTAATTTGGGCCCTCTGTTTGAATTATGGCCCATCTTATGCCTCACCCCCCCCCCCCCCTTAAAAAATCCTAGACTGTTCCCTGGGATGGGTTAATAGATATATGCACCTGTACTGAAGCTTGTGGGGGGGTTCCTTCAATATCCCTTGTGGATACCGACTCCGGAAGAAGGATCTTTGTTTAGCCGTATAAGCTGGCTTCTGCTAATACATCTGCAAAATAGATTTATTCATGTCTGGGGAGAGGATCCCTTAGACAATATTTTCTTTGAATATCTTGAGAAATACCTGCTTCTGAGCTTCCCATGTGTCTAGTGGAGATATCTGTGGCGGCGCAATGGTGATGCTTACATTGCTGTCATGGGGAATCCTCACCCCTCTCAGCCCCATTGAGTAACTGGCAGGTTAATACAGCAGCAGATCCACCTACTTACAGTGTGCGTCACCTGCGATCCCATGGCAACAGCTTTTGTTTCACACCTACCCTTCGAACCTCTAGCCAGCTACAAATTAAAAAGCAGATCTGGGGGGGCTGCAGAGGCACAGCTTGTTAGATAAATAATAGTAAAAAAAGGCAGTCAAAAAAGAAGGTGGAAATTGAAAAATGCTACAGAGAAAATAAAATTGGGGAACAAGTTACGGGACAATGCGTGCTCCAGGGAAGCACAGTCACGAACTGGAGCGGCAAACAGAATGCAGCTGGGAGATCCGGAAATCCAAGGAATCTCAGAAGGAGAGGTGTGGCCTGAATGAAAGGGGGATAAGGAAAAGAAAAGAGGGCAGGGGCTATTGAATGAAGAAGACAAACTAGGGAAGGACATTGGGGGAGTTACTTGAACTTTCTTTCTTGATTAATTTACCCACTCTAGTAACTATTTTAAAACCCTGACATTCATTTTCTGATTGGCTCAGCAATAAGCTTCTTGGATCCTTTTGGCTAGGCAATCTGTGATCGGCTGTCAGTGCCTTGGTGGGCTTATCTGTTTCTGGGGGGTTCTCTGGAAGCACCAGCCCTCCCGGTTGGTCCTGGTTGGGCTTTCTTCCCCTACATTTCTATCCCTGTAAGATCACGGATTGGACCTCACAGAAGCAGAAATGTGTTGACTTTGTGGTTTGCGTATTTAAGGTTGCTTTCCTGAAATGGAGAATTTCCCATGCTCACGCTGTGGCAAACATATGGAATGACTCACGAGGTTCCACGAGTATTCCATATGCCTGGCTCAGTACCTAGGAAGCGACGAGGTAAAAAAAAAAAAAAAAAAAAGATCACGGGGACGCTTTTGCAAACATCTCCCTTCGATCGTCCACGCCGGCAGGCGAATTAACATATTAACGTCTCAAAGACAAACCTGCCAAAGGCCGGCAATTGTGAAGTTGCTATGTAAACGTAGTTGCCCTGGTTACAATGGAATGGGCTCCACAGAAGGCTCTCTCCTTCGAAGGGTTACATCCAACTGTCTGCCCTTCTGTTTCGATTGGCTGCCATCCTTCCCTGCTGTATTGTAAACTTCTAGCCTTATTACTGCGCGGTTTGTCATAATCTCAGTCTCTTTGTGCGCACACTCCCCAACCCCCTATATTTTTGTGCCAATCCTATTACAAGAATGTATTTTAAGTCTCATTTTTTACAAGGTAAAAAGCTGTCCAAATTAGCTTCCCGCTGTTAAACAAATGGCCAAAGCACGTATAAATAAGTGCAGACAAGCACACCCGACAGCACACACCCGGCGCCACTTAAAATGTGCTTTTGAATCAGACGGATTTCTTTTTGGTAAACAAACTGAAGCTTGGCTGATAAAGAATCTCTTCTTTAATATCTTTTATCTGCAGCCCGCATGGAATTTTGAAACAAGTTTCCAGCCAGGTATGTGAATCGATACATTTATTTAAATCATTTGTACGTGGTTCTTTCTAACAAGACCCCAGATCTCTGTCCTTTTCTTGTCCTGCCTGCAGTTCACCATATTGCAGTTTGCTTACTACATTTCCATTTATTAATTTAGCAGACACTTTTATCCGAAGTGCAATTGGGAGAGCAGGGACAGCCAGTCACTGGGGTGACTGGGGGTCAAGGGTTCTAGCTCAAGGGGTCAAGGGTGAAATCGCTCTGCTGGCCATGGGACCTTAACCGGCCATCACAGGCACAAGGGCCTAAGCCACAGAGCCACAGAAAACCCCATGCTTTGAAAATATTGGAATATCACCTTGGAAACATGAACTACCAATGAATGTATCGGGCGTTTGTATGAAATGCATAAGAGACTGATATTTCCTGCTCAGGAGAGATGATATATGCAAGCAATATAAAAACACATAAAATCACATTACGGCTAAAGGCCAAAAGACAAGCGTACGATTCCAGGACATAAATCTTCTCCATACATTGGTCTGTGTCTGTGTATTTTTCTTTCTTAAATCTTCCCATTTTATAAGGGCTGTGGCAAGGAAAAGGGATGCCACACAAAGTCGAGGTTTTAAAGATCGTGTTTCATTCCGCGAGAGCATTGTGGGGCCTTGTTGGACACGGGGACCAATACACCCAATGATGCGGCAGTTAGGCTATAGGCTAATGAATCTCAAAGGCATGTTCCCTTAGGCATGGGGGGGTTAGCTATTTGTTTCCGGTGGTTCTCTGGAAGTAACAGCTCCTATCGTTTGTCCTGAAAATGTTACCCAGCATTTGCATCTCTTAGGGGACTGGTGTATGGTCACTCCTCAGTGGCTGATAGATGTCATAGAAGCAATTAGCCTGGCAACTGTTGGCATACCCTGCTTTCGACTGGTTCTGGTGAAATGCTTCCCAGTGATGTCATAATTATACTCTATCGCATCATAATGCTGATATGCAGCATCATTTTCCCAGGCGGCAGTTAGCAGTACTCCAGAGCTTATTAAAGCGGCCTTCTTGAAAATCAGCACTCCTCTCCTGGTCCTCTTACCCACCCCAAAAAGGAAGTGTGCCTTGGCTCCTTTTCTACGTTTATGAAAACATTAACTAGCCATCTCCAGCTCCACTCCTGAGATCCTTACGCAATGCCATCTGGGAAGCAGTTATTGTACTTGGCTCGAGGACCATTCTCCATAGGCAGATTTTACATAGTCACAAGTACGGGTGCAAGCTGTGTTCTACTCTATCCACATTTTCTCCCTTCTACCCTGCTTCAAATTGATTTGAAAAGTACGGTGACATACATCATCCCTTAAATAAAAAATCAAACAAATCAATTCACTGTTTCACTGTGAGTTCACAGTGAAAATGTTATATTTTTACAGTAAGCTAGTTAAACCTTAAAGTCACATGGTTTATATTTTCTGCCTTTTAACTTGATATACTTCCAAAAGAATTACTTAAGTTCATATATCCTCAAGAAATCATTGGCAAACTAAATAAATGATGTCCAACTGGTCCAATTCCCAACACATCCTTATATTTGGGGCATTAACTAGATGTTTTCAAGGTTACAGATGACATCTGAACAACAGTCGAGCCGTTATAACTTTGCCAGGGCAGGAACACGGTGATCCCAACTTCTAAAAGATGACACATTGAGAGAAATTCATTATGCCTTTGATCAAAAACAGTTTTGAGTAACAAAAAAAAACTATTTTTTTAGTGATTTCTTTGCTGACAGGTCAAAATTTAGTGCAGCCTTTGGTGATGATTCAGAGCCTATTGACTGGAAATTTTAAATATTGACAATATGCTGCATGGTGGGAGGAAGTGAAGAGTTAACATGCCAAACATTAAGTAAGTTAACATTCCATCCATTCTCCAAACCACTTATCTGTCCAGGGTCATGGGGGGTCTGGAGCCTATGGGCATGAGGCAGGGAACAACTCAGGACAGGCCATCGCTGAGCACACTCACACCTATGGGCAATTTAGTGACTCCAATTAGCCTCAGCATGTTTTTGGACTGTGGGGGGAAACCAGAGGACCCCCCACGACGACATGGAGAGAACATGCAAACACCACACACATGCAATCAGGGTGAGAAAACCCTAGTCCCAGTGGTGTGAGGCGACATTGCTAACCACTGCACCACCATGCCTCCCCACGTTAGTGTTCCTCGATACGTAATTAATTAAACTAAAGGAAGAGAGCCTAACAGACCACAGGGAAGGTAGCTAGAGATTTTTTCTGGGGTGCTAAGAATAACATGGGCAAATTTCAGCATGAAAATGGATTAATTCTGGCCACTCAAATAAAAAAAAAACTGCTGGATGTAGATCTGAAATATAATGAACAAACAGTGAAAGATGATTTCTTATTTGCTTGGCGGTGATGCAGATTCACCATTTTCGGGATGTTTGGATTAAAACGCACGCTTAATTGACCTCTGGGGAATTAGTGATGAATGCCCCCCCTCGGCGCCTTAGCACGCAGATCAACATTTCAGATTTTTCCGCATATGTGTGACGACAGGTGCATTACAACCATCACAAACTGATCAGAATCCAGAGGCTGAAAAACATCAGTTTGACCAATAAGCCCCTGCGCGGTGGCATGAATAACATTTGTGCTTTTGGAACCTCAGTCTGGCAATGTGCATTTTTTTAAATGTTGAACTGATTCTGTTCAAGGATATTTACAGTACATCTGAGGCTGAGTTTAACCCCTTCAAAATCTCATTGTATGTCTGGTCTGCCCACAACTCTGCAGCAAGGCACGGTGAGTTCATTCTGGCCATTAAAATTCCCTGTGTGCATGTTTCGTCATTTCACATGATATCCAATTAAGAAAACAACTAACTTGGTTAGAGGTGAATTTTTAACACCCACTTTTCAGCACAAGACATCACCTCAGTGGCATACCTAACTTCACAGACAGAGCTAGTTTCAGTTTGGGGAGGGGAAATTGAGGCATTGCTCTGTTTTGATGGTGGGGGGGCATTTCCCTTGGTCGTGAGCAGGACTGATGACAGACATCTGTCATTTGGAGGCAGTAGATCCTCTTTTATATTCTCTTTAACCCATCTACCTAGTGTAATGTTTGTTTATCGATATTCTTTCTTGCAAATTCAGGGGAAAGGTGCTTAGGTGAATGCATCTTAATGAGAAAAGGGTCATTTTGTTTCAAACAAACGGTCAAGATTTAAAGTGGACACGACAAATTTGGTAGTTCGCAACGTTTTTGTTAGCGGAGTCTTATCTTTTATTTACCTCGAGGTGCCAATATTCCTCACTGGCTGGTCTTTGTTTGGCAGGAGCAGACATCTGTGATTTTTTTCCCTTATTCCTACATAGAGTCAAGAGTCTGCCTCCCTTATCGGCAAGCGGCAGCTCGCGGGTGTGTCGTCTGACGGAAAACAGCAGCGTCACTAAGCACTTGGTTTTAAGCTGCCTTTTCGGCTATCGCTATGGCGCCGATCTGCCGCCGGTACCCGTGCCCGTCTGCGAGCTGAACGCATAGGCCAATTGCACCCCAGCAGCTTGAAAGCGTGCCAGGCTGTACATCTGTTTTTGATATTTCCTCGGTGACACCTGCGGGAGCTATCTGCCAGGCCACCTCCCCCTGTTGGCTCGAAAGGCCACCATGTCACAAAGCGGCAGTACCCGCGGCCGGCCTGCCCCGGTACGCCCGCCGCGCTCAGTTCTGGCCTCGTTAGATGCACCCGCAGTTGGAAGCCGACCACCCATTAATGTCTGGAGAAACCGGGAAGACCTGCCGTGGCATGCCTCAAATTTAAGAGAACTTAAGACAGCTGACAGGACGACGGAATGGTTCTTTTGGGAGCAGCCATATGGAACCGCGAGACCGCCACCGGCTGGTTTGCCCAGAGTGCGATCACGTGAGGCGCAGACTTGGCAGTGTGGAGCAGGCTTTATTTGCAAACATCTCTCTCCCTCTTTTTTTCAAGGTTCACGTGGGAACGGGTGGGGGGGGGGGCGCTCGGGTTAACACAACAGAAACAGAAACAAGGAGCCCGGCTCCAAGACAGACTGGCGGAAGGCGGGGGATGGATTAAACAAACGTCGGACTTGTGCGTCGGAGCTGAACAGGGGGAAATTACTTTAGGGGAGGAGATTACAACTCTGGGGAGCGCTGTGACCTGGTCTCCGGGCCACTGGGGCGAGACGGGACAAAACACACCAATTTATACGTGTTGCGGATGAAGAGGGACAGCGGGAATTAAACAACAGGAACAGCCCGGGTCACCTGACTCCCTCTAGGGGGCAACCAGGGGTCACCTCTTCATCTTGCAGGCACGTTTTCCTTTGTCACTGCGTCTTATATAACATTGTGAGTTTTGAAAACTTACAAACATATTAATAGTATACTATTGTAATAGTATATAAAACGTGAAATTGTGAAAAGCATGTTGAACAGCCTGACCCAAAAATTTCGGAAACTTCTGTGCAATAATTTCCCTGACATTCTTTGTTACTGCCTATTATTGTTTATTATTATTTTTACTGTTTGTGAATGTGCAAATGTCTTTTTACTTTTACACTTAAATGTGTACTCAGCTACGGCAAACCTGCGATTTCCTTCAGTACCCAAACTCTGCTCTGTGGAGGACAGAGTGTTTCGCTCTGCTGCACATAACCTGTTGCACTCTCTCCCAGATCACTAATGGCCTCTTTTTACTAAGGCCTTCCAATAGTTTTTTTTCTTTCTGGTATGTTTTGTTTGTATTTTATGCTTTTTTTATCAACTATCTTATGTGTCATCTTATTTTATCTTTGTGTCAGGAGATTTTGTTCAAATGAAAAGTGCTTCCTAAATTAAATATATCATATATAATATATATATAATATTATTATTATTATTTTTATAAGGTATTGTCTCTTGCTCTATGTGTGTGGAATTTGCATGTTATCCTACAGTATGTTGTCATGGGAAATAAGTAAATACGTGTCTCATGCTTTGTGCCCAGTGCATCCTGGGATAGGGTCCAGGCTCACAATAGGCCCAAACTGGATAAGCAGATATGGAAGATGGAATAAGACAATATTAGCTCCAAATAAAGCCTTAGAATGTAATCAGATTTGCACCTAAAGATTCATATTCTATTAAGAGTTCTTTAATGTGAAAGTATCAAGGCAGTATCTGGATAATCCAAGGTTGGGGTTCTAGAAAATTCCCAAACCCCAAAGATGCGAAAATGGTGAATTACAATTATATTTGAGATGTGCGCAGTGCAGGGGTGGCACAGTCGTTAGCCCCGCTCCCTCACACCGGTGGCATCAGGGTTTGAGTCACCGCCCTGGTTCTACATGTGTGGAGTTTGTATGTTCTCCCATGTCATCATGGGGCTCTCAGATTTTTCCCCCGCAGCCCGAAAACATGTCAAAGTGAGCTGGAGTTGGCAAATTGTGCATAGGTAAAAATGGTGTGTGTGTGTGCTCTGTTATGGGTTGGTGCCTCACTCTAGGTTATTCACTGCCTTGTGTCCGTAGCTCTTTGGATAGGCTCTGGATCTCCATGACCCTACATAGGACAAGCGGGTATAGAAAACAGATGGATGGGTTTATGCTGACCTTAAACGCTATGGAAGTCTTTAATCCCGAAAGAACGGACATATCTGTGTCTCCTTAGGATGGCAAACATTTAACGAAAACAATCTGATGATATAAAACGGGCAGGGCCGGCAATTTAAGTGTGCAAGGAACAGATTATATATTTGTTTTCGCTTAGTTATTGCATTGCACCTACTGAGAGTAATCACTGTTTACATGACTATGGAAATTAGCCATTTCCTTTTCCTACAAATCAGCCCCTCAAGTCAGGAAGCTGATTGGGACCATTGTATGTTTTATCTAATGGTGTATTGGAGATTTGGAGGATTTGTTTGTCTCCTGTACTTTTAATTATCCAATCACGGCAGCAACTCAAAGGAGTCGTCAGCTGGCAGTCTAGCAGGGCGACTGGGATGGTAACCACAAGTTAGTTACTCGTAGCCACAGTAATCCAGTTGCACTTTCATTTCATTGCTGTTATCTCGTAAGTGGTTTGGATGTTTTTTTTTGTCCTCTAAGGCAGCCATTACTCCTTGCCCTCCCAGCTTGTTTGGCTGGAAACATCTGTAGATCCACATCTATTCGACACCATCCCCACAACTGTCAAAAGGCATTGACCACAGTAAATATCACTGCTTACAAACAAGCACCATTTCTACTGGAAAGTTGATTAAATCTAGTCAGAAATGTGTCTTTCTTGGCAGGGCTCATGCTCTTTGAGGGTCACGTCACAACTGTCGGGTCGCATTTCAATTTGTACGAATAACAGACGGATCTTCCGGATTCTGCACGGTCAAATGAGGCAAAGAGGTGCGAGAAGTCCCTTCTTTAGCCTGAGAATTTTGTCGTTATCCTCCCACTGAGAGACCGTAGCCATTGAGTTATGGGAGGGCCTGGATTACTTATTACTTCTGAGCTCTGAGAAAACAGATCAGGATTTCGTCTCAGCAGGATAATATAGCGTGTTACAGATATAGATATTACACATGGCACTTCCAAAGCAGCAATTAAAGATTGTATCGCAAGCCACTTTTCTTTCCTTTCATGCATATATTAAACTCATTTCCAGTGTTGCTGTTTCTGGTTAGGGTCCTTCTGATCGAACACTAGTTTTTGTAAGGCTGGGTCATTACTTGGAAGTAGCAAGGCTGACCAGGAAGAAACCCTCGGGAGAACAGGAAGCTTGGATTTCCTGGAAGAAGCCCATGGAAACAAAGGAAACAAGGATCACCCAGAAGAAGCCCATGGGAGCACAGGAGGGTGGAATGACCCAGAAGAAGCCTATAGGAGCATAGGAAGTACGGATGACCCAGAAGGAGCTCATGGAAGAACAGGAAGCCGGGATGACCTAGAAGATGCCCATGGGAGCACAGGAAGCCGGGATGAGCTGGAAGAAGCAAAGGAAGTGCGGATGACTATGAAGAAGCATAGGAAGTGCGGATGACTATGAAGAAGCCCAGGGGAGCACAGGGAGCCGGGATGACCTGGAAGAAGCAAAGGAAGTGGGGATGACCTGGAAGAAGCCCAGGGGAGCACAGGGAGCCGGGATGACCTGGAAGAAGCAAAGGAAGTAGGGATGACCTGGAAGAAGCCCAGGGGAGCACAGGGAGCCGGGATGACCTCATAGGAGATGGGAAGCCAGGATAACCCAGCAGATACCCATGGACCACAGAAAGTGCGGAAAAAAACCAATAAATCGGCAAACAGAAAGACATTGAGCCATTGTAAAATATCCCATCTCCATGTGAAATTATTCATCCACATATTTATTCTTTATTTGTTTATCAGCTGTCTCACGGTTCGTTTTTCATTTTAACAAAGGAGACCTGGGCGTTTTACGGGACGCGCCTCCATTAACGCTCCCCTGTGACAACCTGAACGTCACGCGCCACCCGGGACCCCCTCTGACTGCGATGAGAAAACGACTCCCCTCCCTATGCATAACACCGCCCTAGTCTTAAAACCAAGATTTAAAACCCATTTGCTACCCCTGCTCCTCTTTATGTATTGTACTGTATGCACCTTTTATTTATGCTGCCATTATTTATCTGTAGCTCCAGCTTTGCGGCCCTTTAGCACAGAGCTTGCGTCCATATTTCAGCACTGAGAGACTATTATGCATACGGAGGGTAAGTCATTATTGTCTCCAACAGCCGTGCATGCATCAGCCACCCGTTTTGGGATTCTGTTTCAGTTTTGGCACCAGGGGGCATGGCGGTTACAGCACATACTGTAGGCAAGGGTGTAGATTTCGGTATAGACGGTAGGGTCATGTCCCTACCAATATTGTGAGAGTATCATGTGTGTTTAGGGGGTTGCATACCAGTGTCGAAGCCAAACCCACGCCCTTGGGCATGGGATTGCAGCATGATCTGCAATCGGCCTGGATTGCTCCAGGAACACAACCCCAAATTAGAAATAACTGGGATGTGTATTAAATAAGAATTAAATGGGAATACAGTGAATTGTAAATGATCTTTGACCAATATTGCACTAAGGTGTGTACCAGTACACTAAGTCTAAAGGTCTTTGTTGTCACATTTTGCATTTCAAAATGCGCCAAACATTCTCTGTTGGGGACAGATCAGGACTACAGGCAGGCCAGTCCAGAACCCGCATCCTGCTCTTCTGCAGCCATGCCTCAAAAGAATAGAAAATGGCTATTATTGCCCAAAAACCAGGACAGTGACATTTTGAAATTGACCTATTTTCCAGAACCTTCCAGAAGTGCTGGCTAAATTTGGAGTCAATTCTAGACCTTTTGAGAACTTTCTAGAATTTTCTAGATCTTTCCCAGTAACATGAATAGTAGTTTAAATACAGGGACCTTAATCCCATCCTTTTGCTACGTCTGTGAGCAGTTTATCAAGACAAGAGTTAAAAAGTACTCTGTGGAAGCATCTGCTAAGTTGTGTGAGTCATAGATCTCGGAAAACTATAATCTTTTCTGGTCATCTTTATATAACTTTAGTATAAATACATGATTTTTGAATCATATGTTGTTTTTCTGTCTTCACAGTATTTGAATGGATGAAAAGAAGTAAATGTACGCTCATTGGAACAAACCCGGAACAAAAGTTGTGTTATGCAGTGTTATAGATGAATATTAGCTCTTGGAGTTTGTACTGTCAGAGGGTTTGGAGATCATGATTATTTATCTTAGACTTGTGTCCTTGCTTTTGATGCAATAAAACTCCTCAAGGCCCCTTGAATTTTTTAACTATACTATACGCCATCGATGTGCAAAATGTGGATAGTGCAATATGTAAATCTCTTCCTGTCCTTTCTTTGTGGAACACTGGGCCTCACTCACAAATATCATTGTAAGATTTCTTTAAATTTGATCTTAAGAAAGGTCTTAAGAAGTTCCTAAGCGAAGTCTATCAGATTCATGACGTGCTCTTGAACTGCAGAATTGTTCGCAGATGTGTTCTTATAGTGATGAATTCCTTTGTCCTTGCAAACTGAAAGTGGGTGCCAGTTGTTCCTAATTAGCATAAGTAAACACAATGCCGGTCCTCGGGAAAGGGCATGCGCGCACCCATGTGCTCCAGACCAAAGAAGAAAAGGACCATCCAGATTATTACCAGCAGCAAAGAGTATTGCATGTGTATTGCATGTGTGCCCACTGCGAAATGTCCCCCCACCCCACCACTGCTGCAAATA
>JAODKL010000038.1:17931285-17947548 GCA_026780765.1 Petrocephalus schoutedeni | reverse complement strand
CCCCCCCCCCCCAACATCAGACTCCTTCTGACTTCAATGTGTATCACGGGGATGTCGTAGTAATAAATAAAATTCACTCACAGAAATTAATGCAGCACCCCTTACCAGAAAATTATTCCTGTGCTCCCGGCCGTGTGCACATACAGAAATTATAGCAAAGTTGAGAGAAAAGTCACAAATACCCAGATGGAAAATATAAAGATGGTGAAGCACCGGACTCCAAATTTAAGAAAAAAACTTATGAAGTGGATGTAGGCTGGAGGAAGGGAACAGCAAACGAGCTGTCAAAATTTAGGAGCATCAGTACTGGATATAAAATACCATAAAAGAAGCACTGGATGCCATTGCTAGTTTTAGCAATTTAATCATCATTTTAAAATTTTATTAAAAATATTAGAAATGATAAAATAATTTTGCAATTGAAATTGCATAATATTATACAACTGTAAAATTAATGAAAATACAATAAAATTAGATCAAATTAAATTACTTTGCACATACTTGTCAGCACTGAAAAGTACGTAAGTGTGCTCTTAAGTGTGTGTAGATTCTGTCTTATGTAAGAACAAATCCCAAATAAGAAAAGATTGATAAATGCCAGAATCTTCGTGAAAACTGCGTAAGTGGGTTTTAATACGAAATGGTGAATAAGGTCCATTGTTTTTTAACATGATTTTCTTGCTGAATTGTTGGCAGATTGGTGATACTAGGCCTATTTTTGTTCCTAAAGAACTAGGCCTTTCCTGTATGCTGCGTTTGTTCCAAATTATGATTACAGTCACCTGCTGACATCACCTTTTTCAAATCACATCATTATTTTAATATTGTACCTCATCACTAGCCCTAAATATCCCCTGTCCTACATTTTTTGTGCTGTATGCCTGACTGAAAGGAATGGATATATTGTATTTTTACAAATGAAATAAAACTGATCAGACAAAACATGAAATATCTTAAGTTCATGCTGTCTGCAACAAAATGCAAGTCAATGTAAATTTAGAAATCACTGCTTTCTTTTACTAATTTCATTCACTATACCGTCCCAACTTTTCTCTGATTTGGGGTTGTATATCTGCATGTATAAATGTGTAAAGACGGTAAGAATTGACTGTGTTCCTAGGGATGTTGATCTTAATCAACTCAGCCAGTATGAAGTACCACTAGTGGACTACAGGGGGCAGAGCGGCTGAGCAGGGAAATTTGGTATTTAGGCTCCATTGTCCCTTCTTTAGCACATCATTATCAACATATGCAAGACTAAGAGGGTATTGCGTGGGTATGACTTGAATGTCGACGGTCAAAATACGCTAACCTTGGTGTTCAACCAGAGCAGAGTTTTTGATCTTATCCAATCATTTGGCTTTCTAAATTATCATATACCTTTAGTTTTGGGTAATATATATATATATATATATATATATATATAAATAAAACACAGCCCTAATTAATATTTAGTGTTCCTATTATAGTATCATCAGTATAATTTGTGTTAATCTTCGGTGGGCGTGGCCGCAGCTTGCATTTTCTCCTGTGTTAAGGTTGGTCATTTTATATTCTCCCCCTTAACTGTGCTTAATTTAAGTGACACTGTGGCATCCATCCCTCACTGCCGCTCCCCCCCCCCAGCCTTCCTACTGGGAAAGTTAAAAAATGAATCTTGATTTCCCCTAGCTGCTCGGTGAATAAATACTGTATTGTTAGTGGCTGGGGAGGCTGGTGGGTGGCGAGGTGGGTGGGGGGCATCTCAGTTCGCAGAGCACATTCACAGGAAGACGGCATTTTTGTAGCGCTCCTGGCTTGCACTGAGTCATGCCTCATGAAAGCGGCTCAGAGGCAGGCTGTCTGCAGGAGGCTTCAGGGGATCAGCCGTCTCGTGCCGCTTCCTGGTGACAGGAACCAGAAACGCCACCCCCGACCCACACCGGATGCCCAGGGGGCCTTTGGTCATCACCCGCTGACCAGCAGAGCAGGTTCTGAGGTGGCTAGATGGAACCGAAAAGGAAAAAAAAGAAAACAGGCTATTTCAAACAAGACATCTGACACGAGATGCCTAATGATCCTGCCTTTTGCCGGCAGAAGTTTTCACTTCTGTGACAAATATTGTTGCTGTGATTAATATACTGCTTTTTTTTAATTTCCAGTATATAACTGAGAAATCTGCCTTCGGGTTTTCGTTTCATGTGACTGTGTGTCTGGGCGTCATTCTGCAAACACATGTTCAACCACTTCGTCAGAAGTGTCTGAATAATTAATAGGATGTTGAACGCTACTGCAAGAGAAAGAAAGGGAGACCGCGAGCAGCCAATTACTTAAAAAAGAAAGGGCCTGCCTTCACTGGCTTCTGCTGTAAATTCGCAGGACTTCAACTTGCCTGCACTGCCAGTGAATTTTGATTACAGCCAAGGCGGGCGAGCATTGAGTTTACAATCTGGTTTCCAAGAGAGAGCAGATCACAAAGCAAAAGAATTTTAATCGAGTGTTCAGATGTTAATGCTAATTCATTTTATGAAGAAACAAAAATAAATAAACAATAGAACACATTTTTTTTTGTTCTTATTTATTTGGCAGGTGCTTTTATTCAAAGTGATGCACATTGTTTTTTCAGAGAGCAAGGCCAGTCTGTTTCTGGAGCAACTGGAGTTAAGGGTCTTGCTCAACGGTCCAACGGCCCAATCATTCTGCTGACCATGGGAATGGAACCAGCAACCTTCTGATTAACTTGCTGAGCACACACCACCCCTGGTAAATACATCATATCGGAAAACTTTTTTGGATCTACTGGGGCTCAAATCCAAGACCTTCTATATGCAAAGCAGACACGATAACCTACACCAGTGTTTCCCAATCGGGTCCTTGGGGACCCACAGACAGTCCATGATTCTACTCCCTCATGGCTCCTGATAGGGAGCAAAAATGTAGACTTTCTGTGGGTCCCCAAGGACTGGATTGGGAAACACGGCACAACACTATAGAACCAGCTAGCGATAGGAAGAATGAATACTCAACTAACCATCAGTGCAAGGGATGAATCAATGGAAACTTGGAATCATTTATCCATTTTATTTATTTACATTCATTTATTTCGCAGACGCGAAAGCGTCCAAAGCGACATATGAGTGAGGCAAATAGTCCTTTACAATCATACATCTACCACGGACTCAACTAAGTGCTTAAGGGTGACTTGGCTGAACTTCCAGAGACTGTGCTTTTAGTAGTATAAGGAGTGTTATGGTCGGCTCACTTTCAACGGCAGCAGAAAAAGGCACACAACTGTTTGCGGCACTAACGGATATTACGTTTCTTGAAAGATTGTTTAGGAGAAAAGACGGTTATAAGTTAAAAAAGGTGCAAGCACAATCAGCATGTACTGCGTGAGAGTCAGTCGGATGTGAGCGTGAGTAGGAGGGGCTGAAGATCTCCCTATACACTCCTACACTAGTGTGCCCCCAAATAGTGACTAGCGCCACCTACTGCCCTTCTACTGCTAATACAAGGCCAGAGAGAGTGTGGGGGTGTTGTCACAGTAGTGACAATGCAAGAGCTACACAAGAGCAATACAATACATCCATCCATCATCCATCCACCTACCTATCTTCAAACCACTAATCAATACACTCGTTGGATGCCCTGAAACCATGAGACCTGAGACCATGCCAGATACTCCTGGCAATGATGACACAACATCCCACCCTCATGATTCTGCCCATGCCCGTGTCATCAAGGCCCTCGAGTCACGGATCGTAAGCTTAGTGGGAAGGGAACCTCGCTCAAAGCTTCGCTTCATCTCTGCCCACCCGTGTGGGACTGACCCGAAGTTCTCTCAGTAAAGGAGCCTCACTGGACGCCATTACTTTGAATAACGATATAACTCCAGGTGCTTTTCTGGAACAGACAAGCAAAGATCAGTATTACTAGCTTCAAAACATTGTAGAGAGACATAATGCCGCCATCCATGTATATTGAAAAATAAAAAGTATATATTAGCAAAATAAACCTCCAACTAATAACGTCTACTGTACTCAGTGAGTGGTTATGGATGATGAATAGACACTAATGCCAGTCAAAGCTATAAAGCGTGACCCTGTTTCTTCCTGCAGATTTGGAGTGGTTCGTTTCCCGGTATTTTTTTTTTCCCACAGGTGGTATTTGTCGGACTAAAGATGGCAGGGCTTCAGCGAGGCCTCACGTACACAAGAAAAAACCTGACATTTACAATGAACTCCAGGCGACCTCTACAGGAGCGCAGATCAAAACACCGAAACCTCAATCAATTTCAATCCATCCTCAGCCTTTATTTTTCTGGAGGGGTCTCGTTCCGTTTTAAAAAATGATACGGAGCACACAGTGTCCATTGCGTCCCATTGCCACCTGCCACTGCTATCTCCTTTGTGCATATCACACGTTACCCTGGTAAGGCGAGATTCTATCAGGCATAAAGCTAGACACCTCCTCGCATGAAAACGCAGGGTTGACGTTAACTAACCGAAGGCCTCTGGGCTCCGCAGTCTCTAACTGGCACTTGGACAATGAAATTGATTGAGGACATTGTTTCATGATTAGCTGATTAGGCGGCATGCAACATGTGTTGGGTGAATGTGCCGCACTCAATTACATTGTGTTCAGTGGCTGTGACCTTTAAATTGGCATACATTAAAAAACAGAACATTTAGTTTATGGTACACTTAGCCTGTCCCTGGCAACAAAACAAGCAGAACAAATGCTAGCACGGTATAATGATAGCTATTTCTATCAACATTTGTATTCTGCTTACACTCATACAGTAAAAGGTGTAGGTGATGTAGAGGCTCAGTGAGTAGCAGGATGGTCCAGGGACGTGTCTTCTGTTTGTGTGGAGTTTGCACGTTCTCTTTCCATGTCTGCGTGGGTTTCCCCTGGTACTCCAGCTTCCAGTTTGTCATTGTGGTTGTTTGTGTCCTGTGGGGTCCCCTCCCTCATGCCCCGTGTTGTGCTGGGTAGGTGGTGGGTGTTTCACTCTTCCTGTGATCGGAAGGTTGCTGGTTCGACTCCCGTCTCCAGCAGAATAGTCATATCTCCGCTGGGCCCTTGGGCAAGGCCCTTAAGGCCCCCCCCTCCAAAAGAAAATGCTCCGGGGGAACTGGATATATGGATATATGGGCGGTGCTAGGACCCAAAGCTTCTGTGTAAGGAGAGCAAGTTGGGAAATGCAAAAATAAGCATTCCTGCACTTGTGCACCTTGTGCAAACAGCACATAAAGTTATTCTGTCATTTTAGTCTAAAACCATCCCAATCACAGATTTCTTAATCCAACATCGGTGCTGTTTTTCCAAAACAGACAAATATTGAAACATAGGTTCCATAGTCTAGATAAAGAGATCAAAGTACTCCAAAAGTGCAAACAATCAAACAGCAAATAATTCCCATATTTGCATGTTATATTTTGACCACTTGATACAGGAACTAGGCTAATTGGATCTCATTTTCCCCACAATGTAATTTAATCAATGTGTAATACCGGCAGCCTGCCTGTGGGTGGCGATACCCCATCCGTTACTGAAAAGGTAGTGATATGTCCCGTCACAATGGGGCAAACCTGCAGCATTATGTTAAATGGACTGTCACTGCAAGCAGAAGAGGTGCCGTCGCATCACGCTGCTGACTATTTTGTCTCATTAATGACTTAATTAGTGACGCATCTCATCACTAACCTACCTTCATCACTGACGGTTCCATAACAGAGCTCGGGAACAAATAAAAAAATAAATGCACACACACATATACCCACGCAGAAATATATAAATAAATTTTCAGAAGGCTCGTGTAATTTGTTCATTATCCCCGTGCGCACTAACCTCGGATGCAATAAATTCAGTTTGCAGGCATCAAACTATTTATCTTTACTTATTTATTTATTTGTTTTTCACAAATGGATAAGGTTGATGCAAAAAAAATTTCATTACTGAGAATAAATGAATTTCATGCGGCAGAAAATAATTGGACTGAATTGAAACTATGCACGGGATTAATAATCAGGCAATGGACTCGGACAACGTCGCGTAAAGTTTAGGGTGCTCTTCGAACGTTCTCGGCACCACCAGGTACCGGTTAAAACTTAATTCACTTATCATAAGAAAAGATGGCAGAAGACTGGCCTTTAACGCCTTTTGCTTTGAAAGGAGTCACGGGACGATCAAAATTACAGGCATCGAACCAAAACAAACTGATTCCACCATTGATTTTTGCACAGCCTAAGATTTCTGGGAGATATCCAATCAGCAATGCTGAAAGCCAGAGTAAATACACAGAGTACTAAATTAGAGTAAGGACTGTTTTGTGGTTCAGTGGCTGAGAGTATGGTGCTATGGTCTGACACTTCCATGATTGTGAGTTCAATTTCCACCCCCTAGTGATGGGTGAGATAGGAATTTGCATGTTTAATCTGTGCTTCCTCCCACCGTCCAAAGAAGTGGTACCTCTAAATTGCCCATATTGTGTGTGTGGTCTTGTGATGCCTGGCTTCCTGTCCGGGGTGTCCCCTGCCTAGGGCTTCCTGGGATAGGCTCCAGGTAGGTCTGGACTGGATTAGAGTGTATGTAAAATGGATGAATGCCCTGGCTGACTTCTGCTGGCACACGTTATGTGGAGTGACGTTTCAGTAAGTCTTAATGCCACTCCAGGCCTAACTTGTGTCAGCAACACACACACACACATACACTCCCATCTTTATGAGGACTCTCCATCAACTCCAGTGGGCGTTTTTAGTTTTTAAAATTTTTCAATTGCAGACACAGATTTTTATAAAATTTAGGTTTTCCTAGTGCGAACGAAAAAATGTCCCTACAAGGTAAAAAGTAACAGGTTTTTATCACATTGTGGGGACATTGGGTCCCCACACTGTAATAATTACAAATCCACACATACTCACGTGCATATTTGAGCTCTTATTTGAAATAAAACAGAAATAAAAACAAAGCTGTAAGGGGTTGATTGCAATCAGACCTAAATTGGAGATTAACAAGAAATGCAGATACGATTAATATCGACCTGCAAGTGATTTTTATTATGTCTGATTCTCTCCCTCTGGCTCTCTTTCTCTGCCTCACACAAACACACACACACACACACACACAAACACTCTATTACTGTGATATATTATAATAAAATTCAGATTCCTGGATATTCAGTATGGCCCACAAGTAACCTAGACCTAAAAGCATTTTTAAATACTCTATTAATGCCACAGTCAGATCATTAACGGCAATAAAAGGAATATTATATCCAGACAGTTGGCATATTGGGACATAAATTTTATTCTGAAGCAAAAGCTTTATATAACTGATTTAATGCATTGGCTGAAAAAGGGGCATAATTTACAGCGCTTCAGAAAATGGGGGCACATTTGTACCTTTGGTTGACTCTCAGGAAAAGGCAGGGTTCGATAAATCAGGTTTCCCCCCCTTTATATTTCATTAAATGTCACCGGAATGTAATGTACCAGGTGACATCAGTACCCTCCTAGCAGGTCCATCAGGCTGCCCTGCAGCTATCAGCAATAATTAATATGCTTCTTTGAATTTACTTCTTTTTTGGCTGGAAGCTACTTGTTAAAGGTCTGCGGTATTTATTTGTTTTCTTTGTTTGTTTTTGATTTTTGGTTTGTTCATATGTTTAACCCTCCCCACCCCCAATGAAGATAAGTCAACCTGCTAACGAGCTTTAGCGTGAATTAGCTGCCGAATCTCTGCGCGACCTCAGCAACAACATTGCCCGCAGGCTAATGACACCTGAAAACCTGTGGCTTCTTGCAAACAAAATGCAATGGGGGGGGGGGGACGATTCAAAATAAATAAAAAGTAGCAAATGAAACAATAAAATGCACCGGTGTATCCGAGACGGCGTGTCAGGAGCGGGAGGTGGCCCTGATAGTGGGGGATCTTTTTAGGATATTTCTGGGCACCGTTATGATCCTATTTACCAGGAGTTGCCTCACCTGTCACTCCCAGACAAATGGAGTGCAGCACATACGGCTGGGATTTATACTCAATGGAAGAGATCCAGACAGTTCTGCATCTGAAGCGATTTAGTGCGACAAAGCATAGGAGGTGGAAAATGATTTTTTTTTCTTTGGTGCATGGGTA
Source organism: Petrocephalus schoutedeni (assembly GCA_026780765.1). Lineage (NCBI taxonomy): Eukaryota > Metazoa > Chordata > Actinopteri > Osteoglossiformes > Mormyridae > Petrocephalus > Petrocephalus schoutedeni. The sequence goes on along the minus strand of JAODKL010000038.1, from coordinate 17,939,430 downwards.
TGTAACGTGACGATTATGGGAGCCATACTGTGGTGAGATGTAACACCACACACAACAAACTGATCTGCTCTGATCCTAGGAAGATACCTGCAGTAAGACCCTCAAGAGTGATTCCTCATGTTAGGGCGATTCAGATTATTAGGCGTTCAGATCCTAAGGTCAGACACACACACCCACACACACACACACACACACACACAATCAAACACAAGCTGTATAAGTGATAAACCGCCAATCAAAATCACCTGCAATATGACAATATGGTGGTAATTAAACCCAAAAATCAAAAGTTTTGGGAAACGTTATACAACTGCACTTTCTGAAAAAGAAAAATAATAATAAAATAATGTGTTGGAATGAGAACTTAATTCCTCTTTTGTCCAGTTATTCTCGCAGTTCATTCAAATGAACGTTTCAGTCCCATGTGCTTTGCCTTCAGAGGCTGAATTCAATTAATCAGTCAATTAGCCCCAGGCTATTAACATTGTGAGTCATTTACCCCCCATCCCTAACCTATAAGGTGGTCTTTGTGGTCTGGCTACAGCACTGTCACTGCTCTCAATATCTAATTGGAAATCTTCATGAACAGCTCGCCACCCATTGAAATGCAAGTATAACCCCCGGGGTAATAAATTAAAGTGTAAGTGTTATTTGTAAAGAACACTTTGAAATGGATCGGCAGCATTCAGACGAGAACCTTCAAACCGCTCCGGACGGCGCTGGAAGTCATCGTTTATAATTAGCGAAGCCGTATTCAACATGCAAAAATGCAATTATGCATATGCTGTTGTGCTGTTGGCCCTCTTCAAAATGAAAATAATAATAAATTATGCACACAGAATCAGGTAGGGGAAATCAGCATCAGCTGTGAAGGTTGCCCCGATGCTGAGTAATGCACTTGTGCTATTTCATTTCACGCAGTTATTAATCCCACCAACACCCCGGCTTCCATCTTGACGATAAAGCACTTCGTCTTTTCTATGAATTCCTCCGCACACCCTATAAACATCGAGGATGCAGCCGACTCTGAAATGTACTTGTCTATCCTCGCTGTGTTCTGGGCGAGATTAAAACCTTAGTTGAATATTGTATCTGGGGGATGTATAAGAAAATGAGCTGGAGATATTTCTGCGGTAGGTAATACGAAATAAAATGTACAAATGGAATAAAATGTAAATAATAAGCATAGCCCAGAAGTCCTTTTTGTTTCCAGCCTCGCTCCTTCATTTATATGTTTGTTTGCTTTGGCATCCATAGCTGGTCATATAATGACGTTTCCGCTGTTTACTTTTTAATCCCCGAATGCACATGCACTCATGCGCACTCGCACCTGTGCAGATCATGCCAGGATTGGTATCCCGTAGCTACTGCAAGCTCCTGGAACCTGTACCATCACCCCCCCCCCCACCCCCCCACCGCCACCAGCCCGACGGTGGATCGACTCCATCTGGTTCCTGGTTGACCTTTGCATCCCAGGCTGGCCTTGCCATACAAACAGCTGCTCCCTCACCTTTGACCCCAGACACCAGCCCACTGTCACAGCCTGGTGCGTCTCACCTGCCTGGTCCAGGGCTTCCTGACAGCACCTTACAGAATGACACAGGGGAATTGTTCATCCGGCCAATTAACAACTCCTCGGTCAAAGTGCAGAAAAACATCGACGGTCATCATTAGTGCCCTCTCGAAAGAGTGAAATAGCAAACTGTTTTTTTTTTTTTACTGGAGAATCAAAGAACATTTTGCTCAGTTGGTAGCTAGATTGGTATCTAGGCAAGTCGCTATCGGAGTCATATCAGAAAATACTTTCAATGGATAGAATCCCACAAACAAATTCATCACAGGAAGAAGGACTCATTCAGCCATAAAAACGCCTTCCCTTCCAAAATGCAAGACAGTAACTTTACTTTGCATATGTTTCGGCCTGACTGTGGCTAAACTTAAGAACTTTTAAATATCTGCAGAAGAACTTTCACAATCTTTTTTGGTGGTAATTAACACAATTTCAAGCAATTAGTTCAAATCTAGGAATTGGCACAACATGGCGAAATACCCTCGGCGTTGTTCCGTTGTCGCCATCACCATCCCATAATCGCCAGGGCTACATACAGTCATCGCGCCAGAGTACGGAAATAACTTAGCGACAAAAAATGACAGCCGCGACTTGCCAGCTATCCGTAACACCGCGTGAGATTTCTCCAGACGTTTAATAACAGGACTCAGAATTTCTTTCTGTTCTCACCCCCCCCCCCCCATTGTTTTTAAGGTTGTTTTTCTTTTTCTTTTGGGGGGGATTTCAATGCAAAGCACCACCCTAGGTGCCCTTGTTGAGTTATGCCTCATGCCATTATCAGTGCAAACCAGCCCCATTCAGAAGGAAGATGAATGCGTTGGACCTGGAGAAAGGCCAACGCCGGATTCGCCGTCTCCCGTATGTCATCTTTGCTTTTGTCCAGCTACACCTCCATTCGTCTGCCTCTGTCAGCATCTGACGGCTGATTCCTCTACCACCTTGTAATTCACCTCAGGCAAAGAAACATCCGAGGCAGACGCCGCCGGATGGCGGGTGGGTCACCCCCCCCCCCGGCCCCCCGGCCCCCCACTGCCCCCACCTGTCCCCCCACCCTTGGTGTACACATTAATGGAATCAAACATCAATCTGAGGGGTGCCCGGGTGAGTATTTATGTCCGCTTCATGTGAAATTTCCCTCCTTTTGTTCTATGATCAAAAGGCGAGGCATGTTCCCTAGTCCAGGTGGTGTCACGTCGTCAGGGATGCCGTGTTAATGGGGGGGGGGGGAGACTCAGTTTTAGCCCAGGATTAGTGGCTGCCTCTAGCTTCCGTGGGGCCTGTCGCTCCCAAAGGAAATTGATAAATTGATTCAATCTGACAAGTCAACCCTCACCCTCATGGTCTTTGCAGGGGGGGGGGGGGGGCAAAGGGAGACTTGTCCTTCTTGGCCACATGCCTTGGGCCATTCCTGCCAAGGGTCGCTAATGTGCCTTTTGTAATGAACATTCCTGCTGCTGCTGAAGTCTGTGGGATGTCCTGTTGCTTTACGGGCCTCAGGGTAATGGGTCGGGTGCTTCAGTCGTTTGCGGCGGCACCGACGTGCCTGCTTGTCACGCGTGAGAAAGGACAATAGCTGAATTTCCCCACCTCTGTCTGGAAACTACAAACCTCATGCCAGAAATGTATATAGGGGCGGGGCCACAGGGGCTCAGGTCCTAGCTGAAAGCTGATTGGCCTTCAGAATGCCTCTTACCCTGTCACTCACTGATTCAAAATATATCATTGGCTAATGATAATGTTGAATTATCCCCCCCTCTTATGTCCCTCACGTTAAAACAAATCCCAGAATTGCCCCTTGCCTCATGTACTTGAAGATGAAAACTCCAGAATGAGGCTGGGGATCAATTAGCACAGGGTCACATTGGTAACGGGGGCCACGGCACGGGTAACAGGGGCATTAGGGTACATATTCAAAGGGAATTAACTGAAGGAACTACATACTGTGATATTCTGCACTATATTTCATCTTTGTTTGAACTCGTAAATTATTGTTACTTTGACTAAGGCCGATCACCCACAATGTACGTCTAGCCGCTTTTTTCAAGAGCTTTATGTAAACACAGTAACGGACCTGATAGTCAGTGGATGACACTTCTTTGATGTGACACACCCTTACTGATCGGTCACTGCTAATACGTAAAGTGTTTTTTTAATGTGAAGCAACCAGCTACACCACTGAAGTCCTTTAGCTTCTGATGTATTATTGCCTTTTTTTCTCTGTGTCCACCTAAATATTATTGTTTAACACAGTGCTTCCCAACCCAGTCCTCAGGGAACACCGGACTGCGGTTGGGAGTCCACATTTTTGCTTCCTCTCAGCTCTCAGCACGCCTGTACCAGGTATTCTGTGTTCCTGATTGGCTGGGAATTTGGAGAGAGCAAAGAAATGGACTGTCTGGGGTTCCCCGAGGACTGGGTTGGGAAACACAGGTTTAACAGAACCAAGCCATGAGGTCAGAGGTAATAACTGTTAACATTGCCGACGCCATGGGCATACTTCTATACAGTGTCCATGCAGTCCTGGTTTTAGGTGGAAATCAAATAAATAAAACATATGTGTGATCCTAGACCCCCAACAGAACCATATGACACTGGATCAAAACTTTCAGGATTCACATGGGTGCCTAATGTGCACAGCACCTTCAAATTAGTGTTTGCTCAGGTGGAAGTCAATCAGTCCATGACTATGACATGCTGGCCGTGATCGAGTCACCTCACAAATTGCAGGGTGGTTTTGTTCTGGACTCAGCCTTGGGTATTCAGTAGGCTCGGAGATCAGATCAACCACCAAGTGCAGCCATTTTGGCTCTAACAGAATGGGGAAGTACTGTATGTATCCTGCACTTTCTCATGTTCTCTACTACAAGGAGAGAGAATGAAAAGAGACTGTGTTATATCATTATTGTTACACCAGCTTCCAACACCCATCATAGCCACATCCAGCTGGACCACTCACCGCCTCAACAAAGTATGGAACACGTCCACAACCCACTTCCTAATTAGCAGAGCTGGGTATAAAGAATCACTGGGTAATCAGTTCTTTGTGGGGTGTTGAGCTTGTTTTCTGCTGAACTGTATACAATTCTGCTGCGTCAATGGTTTTCTTATCCTGGCCTTAGTTCTGACTTCATGGTGCATTGAATTACATGCAGGGGGTGTATACAGGGGAGGGGCCACAGGCAGTCACCGAAAGCTGATTGGCCTCCAGAGTGCCCCCTCCCCTGTCACTCAGCGATTCAAAACATATCACTGGCTAATGATAAGTTGCCTCCTCTGTATAAATTATGGCCCCTCTTACGCCGTAACACCTGAGCGTACATTTTAGACCTGCCCTCTATTTGTACTTGTATATGTATTTGGATTGTCAGAGTTCTCTTGTTGCAATTAATGATTAGCAATTGATTGCAGATGAGTGGAGGAACTTGACCCTGCACTCTCTGCCTGTCTTTGGGATGATCACCTCACCCCCCTCTCACAGGGGGTTAGTGACTCAGCATGTGCGTTTTTAAGGAAAAAACAAACCTTCAATAGTTAATGAATAAAAAGCTACAATTTCAAACACTGTAGGGCAAGGTTATTCTTGTCCCTGCAGATGTATTAGAGGATAAATAAATCAGTAGCACTTATTTTTACTGATCATATTTAATGACTTATAAATGCGGCATCCAGCCAGGCTGGGGTGAATGGAGTGATAGCTCTGCCAGATCTGGGCATATTAACGCTCTCATTCGAGACACGCAACTAGCAATTGAGAGGAGCGCTACGGAGGAAGCAGGTAAGTGCGGACACTTCAGCCAGGGCCTGACCCTGTGTAGCGGCATTGAAACCCTATAATCTGCAGCCGTTTAAGGATGCTCTGTCGTCCATGTGGTGGGGGCGGTGTCAAACTGAGTGCGACAGGACGGTGACAGAATTCCTCGACGTTTTGCCGATCACTTTGATTAGCCGAGTTTGACTGATTAGAGCCCGGGATGGTCGTACGAGATCACTCTACTCGGCCTCTCGATCTAGTGGGCAGACCAGTTGTCCTTCCTGTCTCCCGCTGACAAAGCAGGGTCGCTAGTGGACCTTCTGCCTCCGCACCTTCCTGCCTCGCCCTGCCTCTCGATAGGTCGCATGTGATGAAACGACACTCTCCGCTCCCAGCTGACTTTCCCCCTTGCGTCTGGAGCCCCCGCGATTATTTGCATCTCGCTACAATTTAATTTGTTGTGCAGTAATTAAGGCTGCAAACTGCCATCTACATCATGCTGTAAGAGGAGCAGTATGAGCTCCCCAGTGCCAGTGTTATCATTTTGTTGGAAAATCACAGCATAGCCTCTCCAGACTTCCTAAACCAAGAGATAAAACTTGATTCAGGGGCTTCTTCATTCATTAGGTAATACAAGATGGCTCACAGCACATCTCTACCACGTCCGAGATAAGAAATACCACAAGATCCCGTTAGTATTAAGGTTTATACGGACACGCAACCATTCTCCAAAGGCTCAATTATATTACTAGGGTTCTCTGCTTATGAACTGACTGACGAGAGGAAGGGTGCCACGGACAGTCCAAGAATATCATGTCCACCACAGCCCCTCCTTGCTTGAGCGAGTCTGAGATGTTGGGTAGCTTTAGAACTGTAGATCTATGGCTTGATGTCTGCCAGGCCAGACTGGGCAGAACTTGGATCATTTTCCATCCCAAAGCGATGGCCCGGGGCCATAAGTGGCCGTGACATAAATAGGAGATGCAGAATGGCATCCATGATTACCGCCGGCCCACTTACCGCTGCTCTGCATTTCAGTTGTGCCTGATTTTACATTTCAGTCCCACAGAGGCAAACAACCTTGAATTTTAAACCACAAGGTCCAGAGAAATTGGCCTTCCAGGACAGTCATGGCATATGTAAGTCGCCCAGGAGAGACGTATGCATGCCATTTTCCTTATGAACTATAAAGTGCACAAATAACTTCCAAAAAGGGGTGGAGAAATTAAACCAACGATGAGTACAGTAAACGTTTAGGTGTAGAGGGTGAATTCTGAATCCTCAGTAACCAGCCTTAAATTATGGCTGTCAAATTTTAGGCTTTTATGGGTTTGATTTGCCAGTAAAATCTTGATGTCTGTAACCTGAGAGGGTTGAGCTAAAATTATAGGGTAGCAGCAAGTTTCTGGTGCAAAGGTACCTTTTGGACAGGAGTCCTCTGGAGAGGTCACACCCATCTGCTGGCATCTCACCAGGACATACTGGTGGAGGTTAGTTAGAGGTGGGATTAAAGATTATGTTCAAACAGTCCTTGGTAAAATTAAATATTGCAGCTTAGCATGCATGGTCTCTCTAGAATTTACAGGGCAAACTTCAGTTAAAGGCTTTTTTCTGGCATATACTGTTTACTGATTCGCTATCAGTAACTGCATGTTCTATGCCTGTGATATCATACCCTCAGCAATAACTTCAGTTCTGCCAGTTTCACCAATACCCTTATCAGAGTTGAAATACAAATGCTAAATGCTAATGCCAAACTACCCCCTTCACATTTTTATAGAAAAACGTCTTTTTTTCCCGGCTTAGAATACTGTGTATTCTATTGTAATACATGGTCAACTGGCTGTTTTATTTAATGAGTCTTAATTGACACACCTTGTTGGTTTTTATTTAAATCCCATCATTTGCTTCTACCTGTAGAATGGCAAGCAGTATGTCTGCATTTCATCTATTTATCTTTTCTTTTTGTGAGAGTAAGGTTGGGCAGTGGCTGGCGCGTTCAGCGGCTCTGGGCCACACAGACCACAGCATTGGAATTGATATCTTTCTGACCAGAGACCTAATGACCGAACCTTCTGAGCCACACAACGCTCCCTGTCCCCACTAACTGTACAGGAATGGAGGTCCAAACCCCACTGGACCACATTAGCTGTCCCTGCTGATCAGGTTCAGAATGCATGCACCTCTCATCAGAGCACAGATGTCTGTCATTGGCCAGGCTCCCACGGGGGGCGAAATGGAGTGAATATCCCTCACCTCCAAGCATGTTGGGCTGCTCAATAAACCTGCCCAACAAAGATGAAGTCAGTCTGAGCTGTTTTTTTCCCTCTTAAGTAGGCATTAGTGTCTGAAGGAGATGCAAGACACATTTATACAAAAAATAAGGGATTTTCCAACATGTGCTACAAAAGAGGGATATATCAAGGAAATTATATCAAGGAAATTTTGCATAAAAATATGTTTTTATATTTATGGAGATAGAAGAGGTGAGGTGAGATTTTGGAATAGAGTCACAAGCTGAGTCGCCGGGTTGATAGCATCCACCGGTCCCACATTTCTTGTGGTGTGTATAAATTGGAGCGTTCCGGTTTATTTTACATTCTATTTCACTGGAAAAAAAAAACAATGAGAGGAACAACCAGGTGAACAAAAGCTTTCCTTTAGTGAAACAGAGCTTTGGATGTTTGTGAAACATATATTACACAACATTTTCTCATCCGAAGAATTGAATGAAATCTAGAAAAAGATGTATCATGTTGCCTTTGCTATGAACAGGTAACCCAGATTGTCACCTGTAACTTCTCGAACCTTGAAAAGCTACTTT